>JBBPBX010047441.1:0-26159 GCA_038048925.1 Garcialebias charrua | reverse complement strand
TTTTTCCTACAGCTGACCACAGCAGCGAAGCATCATTCTGGGTGAGACTTTCATGGCCATAAAAAAGCATTTAAACCCCATTTCTTTTTTTTTCTTTCTTTTTTTTCCCCTTTTATAGATGGCCTCCCTTCTCACCTTACAGCCATCCTCTCACATCGATATGAATTATTATTTTTTTGCAGAGAGAAAGGAAAGACAGAAAGTAAGACAACAAAACACAACAATTATCCACAAAAAAGCATAAGGCAAACACACCCAACCTCCGTCTGCAATCCTGCAAAGTACATGACAGAACACAGCAACACATACATCCATCCATCCATCCATCTTCGTCCGCTTATCCGGGGTCGGGTCGCGGGGGTAGCAGCCTAAGTAGGGAGGCCCAGACTTCCCTCTCCCCAGCCACTTGGAGCAGCTCCTCTGGGGGAATCCCAAGGCGTTCCCAGGCCAGCCGAGAAACATAGTCCCTCCAGCGTGTCCTGGGTCTTCCTCTGGGTCTCCTCCCGGTGGGACATGCCCGGAACACCTCACCAGGGAGGCGTCCAGGAGGCATCCTAACCAGATGCCCGAGCCACCTCAACTGGCTCCTCTCGATGTGGAGAAGCACATGTGGAGTATGCAACACATACATAAAGAATAAAAACATTCATGACTATGCAGTAGAATTCCATAAATATACATACCCATACTTACAAATGAATATACAGTATACATACATATACATTCATATTCAGTCATATACCCATCTACATATCTGCATATGTTATCTACATATACATCCCTGCAACCATTAGTGTGTGGTGTGAGCATGCATAAGTGAATAAGGTTCCTCGAATAGAACATTCAATAGTGACCGCGAAGCATCAGAGATCCGTCCCCCCAAGGCCCGAGGCAGACAAAGGGGGGAACAAAGCCCAAGACCCTGAGAAGGACCCAGAGCCCAGAGTCCCCAGGGCCACCCGAACAGGATGAGCCACCTGCCAACTCCCCAGATCCGACCAAAGGGGAGAACAGGAAGAGCCCCACCAGTGACTACATACAATAGCCGTGTTTCCATCAAGGTTTCTAGATGCGCATTTTGAAGCATTGCATCAGAAAAGCTGAATGGAAACGGCAAAATTCGAGTTAACTTCCTCTAATTTGCTCAAAATGTAAGGATTGGCTCCCTTCGTCCCCCTCTGTTGGTCATGTCTGTCCCCCTTGTGATGTTTTCCTATTACAGTAGTCAGTTTTTACTTAATGTTTCAGGTTTAGTTACCCAGTCTTGACTGTTAGGTTTAGTAGTTAGTTTCCCAGTTCAGTCTCCATGTTTCAGGTTTAGTTCCCCAGTACTCATCATCCTGGTTTCCTTAATGTTTCAGGTTTAGTTCCCCAGTCTTGTCTGTTAGTCTGTTAGTTAGTTGTAGTAGTTAGTTTTCCTAGTTCAGTCTCCGTGTTTATTTACTCATCATCCTGGTTTACTTCATGTTTCAGGTTTAGTTTCCCAGTCTTGTCAGTTAGTTGTAGTTGTTAGTTTCCCTAGTTCAGACATTACTCAAAGACTCAGTTTAGCTTCCCGTTCCTGCTCTGTGTCTTCGTTAATTGTCCTCAGGTGTTTAATATCGTCTCGTCTTGTCTGTGTGTATTCAAGCCCTGTTCTGTGTCTCAGTGATTGTCGCGTCGTCGTTAGGTACAGCCTGGTCTTGTCTTGGTCCCGTCCTGATGGTTCTGTTGAAATGTAAGTTTTGCTGCCATGCCAGCTCTTTGATTTATGATTATTGAAGTGATTATTTTGTACCTCTGAGTCTGAGTCCCTGCCTGCACAACTGGATTTGTCTCACGTTCCGGTTCCGCTCGCCATTTTCGGATGGACGTCCGGAGAGGACGAGGACGATTTGCGTATTCCTCTTTTTCCCCAGTCTCCACGCCGCCGTAAAAGCGGTAAAAAGAAGAACCGGAAGTGTTCACCTGCATCTCCGTCTTGGTCAGCTGATCAGACCCGGTCCAGCGAGTCCGAGTATTTTAGGCACGACTCCAGCGCTCCAGGGGTAGCGAGTTCCATGGCCTCATCTCCCAGGTTTCCGGTGAGGGTGGAAACAAACGCTCCATGGTCGCTCACAGCTGTACCGGCTCGGTCCGGTAAGACCACGTTTCCTGGATTCAGCCCCCGTGTCGCTGTGGGAGCGGGTGACGTGGCCCCACCTCTCAGGAGTCAGGTGGGGGCGAAACACGACACCACACGTCCAGCCGTCTCTGCTCATTCCGGTGAAACTGGGACCCACGCATCCCAGCTCCAAAACAGTGACCTCCTCCACATAAACCAAAATCTGCAAAGATTAATTTCTTCTGCTTTAGACAACCAGGACTACCAGAGAGTTTTGTTTTCTCTTGCAGAAAAATATCTGTTGTCTTTTCCTGGTCTCATCCAGATCCCTGAACATCAGCAGCTTCTGTTTAAAATAAGGACTACTCTGAAATTAACCACCATTGAACCGATTCAATCACCAGTATCCGACAACTCTGTCTTACATTCTGAACTGGTCCATGTTACCCAGCCTGCAGAAGCCACCTGTTTTCATGAACCTGCTGCAGCTCCAGAACCTGCTACAGCTCCAGAACCTGCTGCATCTCTAGAACCTGTTGTAGCTCCATAACCTGCTGTAGCTCCAGAACCTGCTGCAGCTCCAGAACCTTCTGTAGCTCCAGAACCTGCTGCAGCTCCAGAACCTGCTGCAGCTCCAGAACCTGCTGCAGCTCCAGAACCTGCTGCAGCTCCAGAACCTGCTGCAGCTCCAGAACCTGCTGCAGCTCCAGAACCTGCTGCAGCTCCAGAACCTGCTGCAGCTCCAGAACCTGCTGTAGCTCCAGAACCTGCTGTAGCTCCAGAACCTGCTGTAGCTCCAGAACCTGCTGCATCTCCAGAACCTGCTGCTGCTCCAGAACCTGCTATAGCTCCAGAACCTGCTGTAGCTCCAGAACCTGCTGTAGCTCCAGCGTCTCTAGAGGGGTCCCTGGGGGGAGCCCCTCACGTATCCTGTTCCGAGGGGGTCCTGGAGGATGCCCCTCACGTATCCTGTTCTGAGGGGGTCCTGGAGGATGCCCCTCACGTATCCTGTTCCGAGGGGGTCCAGGAGGATGTCCCTCACGTATCCTGTTCCGAGGGGGTCGTGGAGGACGCCCCTCACATATCCTGTCTTGAGGGGTCCCAGGAGGGACCCCCTCCCGTATCCTGTCCCAAGGGGGTCCTGGAGGACGCCCCTCCCGTATCCTGTTCCGAGGGGGTCCTGGAGGACGCCCCTCACATCTTCTGTTGCCCAGAGGTCTTACAGCCGTCTACGGGGGTCCCGGCGCAACGGACGTCTCCACGTCTACGGAGGGTCCCGGCACAACAGACGCCTCCACGTCTACGGAGGGTCCCGGCGCAACAGACGCCTCCACGTCTTCGGAGGGTCCGGGCGCCTTCCACGCATCCTGTTCCGAGGGGGTCCTGGAGGACGTTCCTCACGTATCCTGTCTTGAGGGGTCCCTGGAGGGACCCCCTCCCGTATCCTGTTCCGAGGGGGTCCTGGAGGACGCCCCTTCCGTATCCTGTTCCGAGGGGGTCCTGGAGGACGCCCCTCCCGTATCCTGTTCCGAGGGGGTCCTGGAGGACGCCCCTCCCGTATCCTGTTCCGAGGGAGTCCTGGAGGATGCCCCTCACATCTTCGGCTGCCCAGAGGTCTTACAACCAGCTACAAAGGGTCCCAGCGCCCCAGGTGTCTCCTCACCCGACGTCTCCTCGACTCTCGTCTCTGCGCCTGAAGTTTCTAACAACCTCTTCGTGCTCGACGTTTCCCACAACGTCTCAACGCTCGATGTTTCCCATGACGTCTCAACGCAGCTCGACATCTCGTCTCTCGACTCTACGCCAGTCGTCTCGTCTCTCGACTCTACGCCAGTCGTCTCGTCTCTCGACTCTACGCCAGACATCTCGTCTCTCGACTCTACGCCAGACGTCTCGTCTCTCGACTCTACGCCAGACGTCTCGTCTCTCGACTCTACGCCAGACGTCTCGTCTCTCGACTCTACGCCAGACGTCTCGTCTCTCGACTCTACGCCAGACGTCTCGTCTCTCGACTCTACGCCAGACGTCTCGTCTCTCGACTCTACGCCAGACGTCTCGTCTCTCGACTCTACGCCAGACGTCTTGTCTCTCGACTTAATGCCGCTCGACTTCACGTCTGTCGTCTCGTGGCTTGGCGCCACTGCGCCACATGAGGGTGCTCCTGTTTTGAGTGGACCCTGGAGGGTCCTACCCTCGTCTTCGACTTTCCTGAGGCCTCGTCTCCGACGGAGGCTCCTGGTGGTGGGCTGCCTTCCTGCTGCCCGCCTGACCGTCTCCGTCCTGAGGGGTGGCATCCCGGCTGACCGCCTGACCGTCTCCGTCCTGAGGGGTGACATCCCGACCGACCGCCTGACCGTCTCCGTCCTGTGGGGTGGCATCCCGGCCGACCGCCTGACCAGCTCCTGCCTGCGGGGCGACGCCATGGCCGACCGCCTGACCTACCTGGTGGACGGGCCGATGCCCACCTGGACATTTTTTGTGTTCTGTCGTAGGGTTTTTGTCCCCTGTCCTTGTGTTTTTTCGTACCCGCCGTCCCTGCGGTACCTCCCTCTGCCCGCCTTGTTTTTTTAGGGGGTGTTCTTTGGGAACGCCGGGGGGCATCTTTGAGGAGGGGTACTGTAAGGATTGGCTCCCTTCGTCCCCCTCTGTTGGTCATGTCTGTCCCCTTTGTGATGTTTTCCTATTAGTCAGTTTTTACTTAATGTTTCAGGTTTAGTTCCCCAGTCTTGTCTGTTAGGTTTAGTAGTTAGTTTCCCAGTTCAGTTTCCATGTTTCAGGTTTAGTTCCCCAGTCTTGTCTGTTAGGTTTAGTAGTTAGTTTCCCAGTTCAGTTTCCATGTTTCAGGTTTAGTTCCCCAGTACTCATCATCCTGGTTTCCTTAATGTTTCAGGTTTAGTTCCCCAGTCTTTTCTGTTAGTCTGTTAGTTAGTTGTAGTAGTTTTCCTAGTTCAGTCTCCGTGTTTATTTACTCATCATCCTGGTTTACTTCATGTTTCAGGTTTAGTTTCCCAGTCTTGTCAGTTAGTTGTAGTTGTTAGTTTCCCTAGTTCAGACATTACTCAAAGACTCAGTTTAGCTTCCCGTTCCTGCTCTGTCTTCGTTAACTGTCCTCAGGTGTTTGATATCGTCTCGTCTTGTCTGTGTGTATATAAGCCCTGTTCTGTGTCTCAGTGATTGTCGCGTCGTCGTTAGGTACAGCCTGGTCTTGTCTTGGTCCCGTCCTGATGGTTCTGTGGAAATGTAAGTTTTGCTGCCATGCCAGCTCTTTGATTTATGATTATTAAAGTGTTTATTTTGTACCTCTGAGTCTGAGTCCCTGCCTGCACAACTGGATTCGTTCTGTCCTGTGTAAATCCTGACACAAAAGTTGATACGCTCGCTTGAGGTGGTTTTTGGGGGTTTCGAAACAGAGCTGATGTGCAAAACGACAGATGGAAACAGATTTGCCGACTCATTTCTGCCGTAGCGAACATTCACGTCATGTGACTGATCAGCTGTTTCCGCTCCGGACAACATGTAACATCGCTAAAACTAGTTGGCATGACAGAATAAATACAACTTGCCCGATAGCAACACATACCTGAAATATTCTCTCCATTTTGACGAGATGTGTGGTCGGGTTCTGTTTTCAACCGCTACTTCCTGTTTACTGTAGACATGCGTAACGCTGACGTCTGACGTAATGACGCTGACGTCTGACGTAATGTCGCTTTGCGTGGCATGATAGATGCACTTCAAGCCAGTTAATGGAAACACTTCTGCTTCGCATTAATTTTTATTTACATATTTGCGAATTTTTGAAAATTCACTCAAAATTCGTATTGAAAATAGATGGAAACACGGTTAATGACCCCCTAGGACCAACAGCAACAAACTCACAGGCCCCCGCCGGAGCCCGCTGCACCGACGTAGACCCAGGCTCGGACACCGAGGAACGGGCACCTGGGACACCCACCCCTCAGGCCCAGACCCGACAGGACCAGAGGACCCGAGCCCCACCAGGCAGCCACCAGGCCGCGCCGACAAACGCCCAAGTGCCCAACCCGACAGCGAGGGCCCCAAGCACGCCCGCAGGCAAAGGGACACCCATCCGGGGGACCACGCGCTAGGAGCGCAACATCAAGTAGCCTCAGATGTATCAGAGAGGGGGAAGTCCAAGTCCCAACCTGACACAGACATTCATAAACAGACACACTCACTCAGACCCACCCTCATCCTCACCCTCACTCACAGAAAGACAAACAATAATGACACGTTCCATTCATAATCCCGATGCACACTCTATACCCCCTAGGTCCAAGACATGTACCTGCTCCCTACATGGGGTAGCCCACACCCAAACCCAGGAGGTAGGCCCATTAATTCTGGGGTGGAGAGTAGCCGACATCCAAGATTCGGCCCAACCCCCGCCCCGTCGACAGGACAGGACACCCGAGCCCAAGCAGCCCCAGGTAGAGTGCAATGCCAGCCCCGCCCACGGCGAACCCTCAGGCCCCGAACCCTCCTATAGTCCAGGACAACACCTGACGGCCCGTCACCTAACCGGACCCCACCCCCAGAATGGCCGCCTGGTTCATATATATATAAATAAATAAATAAATACATGAATAAATAAATAAAAATTAACAAACCTAGACCCTGACACACACACCCCCGTCCCCAAATGTGCTGATGGTGTGTGTTGTTCTAAAGTGCACTTAAAAAAGGAAAGAGAAGGAGCAAAGGCTGGCGTTATGCCAGTTTCCCCTCCACCCCAACTCTAACCCAAGCCCTTACTGTCTAAATACATAATTGTGAGTGAGCATAGGCACGGGGGGCGAGAGTGATGTCATCTCGCCACCCATAACCATAGTGCTCACCCCAAATTCCTATATGTGAATTTTATGAGGATGTTTATGAGTGAATGTCTAAGATGTATAATAAAATTGAGTCCCAGGTGGTTCTGAACAACAGAGATGTAAAAATGTTGCAGTACACCCGAGTCTCAAAACCCCATTTCTGCCTGCGTTCTTCTGAATTACTGAGACACGTGGACAGCTCTGACACAGGTCTGCTTTGGGATCTCACCTGTTTGGGTCGATGGCCACGTGCATCCCGAGTGAAGCGGCTGAATGAACGTCCATTTGGGCGATGGATCGAAAACTGGCAGTATAGTCCCATCTGAAGCTTAAATTAACTTTTTGCCTCTTTCAAAGCCGGTCAGCTCGGGGTGAAATGGCCACAGGTGAAAGTATGGCAGGCCATGTTATCATATAATTGGATTGTGGCTGATCCTGACCTAATTAAAAGCTTGAGACCGGCCCGGCCCACCCATTAATCACATTATGATGGCCTGGCCCTAATCGAGGTTGGTCCGGGTTCAGGTTAGAAATGACAGCTCTAATCTGGAGATGTACATGTCTGTGATGGTGGGGAAGCTGACTCCAACAGACTTCTGTGCAGCCTTCACTACCCTCTGTGAAGCGTTTCTTTCTGTAGCTGTGCAGCCTCCATGCCACATGTTGCTTGAGCACAGGATGCTCTCCACTGCACACCTGTTGAGGTGTGTTTTCTCATTCTGAAATCCAAAACCATCTCCTTCAACTTCTTCACACTGATGTGGAGTCAAAGTCAAAGTCAACTTTATTGTCAGAACTGCAATATGTACAGGACATACACAGGATTGAAATTGCGTTTCTCTCAGTCCCTCGGTGCAACAGTAACCATTTAAACACTAAAACACTGAAACATTTAATAAACATAAGCATAAAATAGTAAAAGTGTAACACTGTCCTGAGTTTTTGCATAGTAGTATAAAAGTATGAAAATTTACACCAACACTAAAACACTAAACATTTAATGAACATAAGCATAAAATGAAATAATAAAAGTGTAATACTGTCCTGAGTTTTTGCATAGTAGTATAAAAAGTATAAAAAGTATATCTATAAAATAAACTGAAGGTTCTAGCATTGACATTTGCAAAGAGTGGCAAAGCAGCATATGAGTTAATGTACACAGTATATGTATGAGGTAGTTGATGTTGGTATAGAGGCAAAGTGGCATATGCAGTAAGGCACATTGGGCATCCTTAAATAAGGCTAGTCAGAGAATACTGTATATGTATCAGCAGTAGTGTAGATATAAAAGTAGTGTAAATGTAAACAGTAGTAATAAATGTAAACAGTAGTAATAAATGTAAACAGTATTAATAAATGTAAACAGTGAATGTAAACAGTAGTATGACTATAGGCAGTAATGTAATACAAACATTAGTGCAAATATGAGAAGTAGTGCAAACTGAATGAGCACATGACCGAGAGTTTAGTGAATAACCCGTTTGATGACACAGAGTCCAGTGTTAAAAACTTTGTGTTGAGTGGTAATGTGTGAGAAAGTTTTTTGTGTTAAGGCAGTTCAAATGGGAGGGGAGGCAGAGCAGGCAGAGTGTTTAGCATCCTGACTGCCTGATGAACAGAGCTGTCTCTCAGTCTGCTGGTTCGAGCCTGGAGACTTCTCAGTCTCCTCCCTGATGGCAGCAGTCTGAAGCAGCTGTGTAGTGGGTGTGTGGGATCACCTGCCATGCAGTGGGCTTTCCGAGTGAGGCGGTTGCTGTGTAAGTCCTGTCTAAGTTATGGAGGTTATTCTTTCTGCACCAGTTCTCCAGGTGTTCTAGTTCCTGCCTGTAGCTGGACTCATCATTGTTTGTGATAAATCCCACCATCTGCAAACTTTACAATATGACAGCCTGGATGGGTAGCTGCACAATCATATGTGAGCAGAGTGAACAGAAGGGGGCTCAACACACAGCTCTGAAGGGACATTCATAGAAGAAGTTCACATTTAAATAAAAATGCCAAAATACCTCATGTAATTGTGCAACTATGAGTCCAAGTCTAAATTTATATCCATAGCAACAGCTCGAAATCAAGTAAGTGAAGAAAGCTTTCTGCCATGTTGTGTGAAGTACTTATGAGTATGTGTCCCACCTGCAGCGGACAGCTGTCAGTATGCTATCACTTTGAAGATGCAGGGAGGATTCCTGATAGATGAGCCATGCTAAAGTCTGAACATACTGAAGAGATAAGACCTCACACCACTACCCTTCAACTGATTTGGTTTTTTTGTCTTTGGTCAAGAGAACATTGTGTTCTTTCCTTATAAAGAAACATCTGGAATAGCAATTTGTTTGAAGACCATACATGTTTCCATTATGGGAGGGTAAATCTCAAATGACCTTCATCTCAGATAATTTGACGTTTTAAGATAAGAATGATGAAAGGTTTATTTTTTTATATTGTACCTTTAAGTAATGTTTATGGAACAAACTGTAATTTTTTTTTTTATTCAAATGTATTCATTTTAAAATACAACACAAAACAATCCCACAAATTAGGCTTATACAACTTATAAATAAAATGAAGGGTAGCAGAAAGAAGAAAAAATCTTATTACAGTATATCTATTTATAGTATACTTGATAATGGTTTGCCCAAAGCATCTTCTTCATCTTCATCTTCGGGGCTGCAGAGCAGGAATTATGACGAGACTGCGGGCAGACGCTAAAACCGGGAGACCCCCGATGCCGGCTCTTTTTTCTGTCCAACGTCCGCTCGCTGGACAACAAAATGGATCTGCTTCGACTGAGAGTAACAGCGTCGGAGGAGTTGAGGAGGTGCTCTGTGCTCTGCCTGACAGAAACGTGGATCTCTGAGGATACACCGGACTCTGTTTATGAGCTGGATAACAGACTCTTTTTCAGAACAGACCGGTGCACCGAGACTATGGGAAAAACACTAGGCGGTGGTGTTTGTATTTACGTGCACAAAGATTGGTGCTCGAACTGTGCTGTTATCAAAAGGCTCTGCTCAGCTGCTGTGGAGCTGATAACACTAAGGTGTCGTCCTCACTACATGCCACATGAATATTCTGTGATCCTAATCACTGTTATTTACATAGCCCCTGATGCTAATGCTAATGCCGCCTAGGGAGAAATTCATGACTTACTCACCTCGCTGCAGTGTAAATATCCTAAGGGGCTCTTCATTGTTTGTGGTGACTTCAATAACGTGGACCTACAAGTCTCCCTCCCAACCTTCAATCAGCACGTTTTCACAGCAACAAGNTGGATGGATTGAGATGGATGGATGATGGTTGGATGGATGGATATATGATGGTTGGATGGATGATGGTTGGTTGAATGGATGGATATATGATGGTTGGATGGATGATGGTTGGTTGAATGGATGGATGTATGGCTGGTTGGATGTATGTATATATGGTGGTTGGATGGATGGCTGGTTGGATGGATGATGGTTGGATGGATGGCTATATTATGGTTGGATGGATGATGGTTGGTTGGATGGATGGATATATTATGGTTGGATGATGATGGTTGGTTGGATGGATGGATATATTATGGTTGGAATGATGGTGGTTGGTTGAATGGATGGATGTATGGCTGGTTGGATGGATGATGGTTGTTTGGATGAATGGATATATTATGGTTGGATGGATGATGGTTGGTTGAATGGATGGATGTATTATGGTTGGATGATGATGGTTGGTTGAATGGATGGATATATTATGGTTGGATGGATGATGGTTGGTTGAATGGATGGATGTATTATGGTTGGATGATGATGGTTGGTTGAATGGATGGATACATTATGGTTGGATGGATGATGGTTGGTTGGATGGATGGATATATTATGGTTGGATGGATGATGGTTGGTTGGTTGAATTGATGGATGTATGGCTGGTTGGATGGATGATGGCAACAGCCTCACCTCTCCGTCCCCTCAGACTGTGGACTCTCTCTTGGTGTAACGAGCACCTGTTAGCCACATATCAGTAACATTCCTCTGCATCCTGCTCCTCCTTGGTGTTGCTGATCTGTCTGAACGTGTCGGCTGTTATCGCCTCGGCTCTTCTCACCAACGCCAGACATTCTTACAGAAAGCTTTTTAGGCTGTTTTTTAATGTCAGCCAAAACTAATATGCTACTTCTGTTCTGAGCCAAACCATGAGGGGACAGGTGAAACGTCATGTCCTGACCCCCCAGGACAACACAATTTAATGTATTTATTAACCTTTATTTAGTTTGTAAATTCTGGCAGGGCCTGAAGGCCGCACAACGTACTAGTTTCTCTGGGAGAAAACTGAGTATTGTGAGAAATCCCACACAAACATGATTAGAACATGCAAACTGCACACAGGGAGACCCCAGGTTCAATTCAGAATTTGAACCCAGGACTTTTTGCTGTGAGGCGACAGGGCTAAACACCAATTCACTGTGCTACATGTGCAAATACAGTATTCACAATTAGACACAAGGACTTCCTGTCAGTAAAACATTACCAGAGAATTCAAACTGGTGCATTATTTACATACATGTGCTTGATGATTGGTCCTCAAACAATAATCTTCAGTGATTGACTCTTGATTAGCTATTGGTGATTGGCTGTCTGTGACTGGCTCTCTGTGATTGGCTCTTGTTGGTTGACTCTTGTTGGTTAGCTTTTGGTGATTGGCTCTTGGTGACCGGTCCTTGGTGATTGTTTTTTATTGATTAGCTCTCTATGATTGGCTCGTGGTGATTGTCTCTTGTTGACTGGCTTTTGGTGATTGTCTCTTGTTGACTGGCTCTTGGTGATTGTCTCTTGTTGACTGGCTTTTGGTGATTGTCTCTTGTTGACTGGCTCTTGGTGATTGTCTCTTGTTGACTGGCTTTTGGTGATTGTCTCTTGTTGACTGGCTCTTGGTGATTGTCTCTTGTTGACTGGCTTTTGGTGATTGTCTCTTGTTGACTGGCTCTTGGTGATTGTCTCTTGTTGACTGGCTTTTGGTGATTGTCTCTTGTTGACTGGCTTTTGGTGATTGTCTCTTGTTGACTGGCTTTTGGTGATTGTCTCTTGTTGACTGGCTTTTGGTGATTGTCTCTTGTTGACTGGCTTTTGGTGATTGTCTCTTGTTGACTGGCTTTTGGTGATTGTCTCTTGTTGACTGGCTTTTGGTGATTGTCTCTTGTTGACTGGCTTTTGGTGATTGTCTCTTGTTGACTGGCTTTTGGTGATTGTCTCTTGTTGACTGGCTCTTGGTGATTGTCTCTTGTTGACTGGCTTTTGGTGATTGTCTCTTGTTGACTGGCTCTTGGTGATTGTCTCTTGTTGACTGGCTTTTGGTGATTGTCTCTTGTTGACTGGCTCTTGGTGTTTGTCTCTTGTCGACTGGTCCTTGGTGACTGGCTCTTGGTGATTGTTTCTTGTTGACTGGCTCTTGGTGATTGTCTCTTGTTGACTGGTCCTTGGTGTCTGGCCCTTGGTGATTGTCTCTTGTTGACTGGCTCTTGGTGATTGTCTCTTGTTGACTGGTCCTTGTTGACTGGCTCTTGGTGATTGTCTCTTGTTGACTGGCTATTGGTGATTGGCTCTTGTTGATTGAGTCTTGGTGATTGGCTCTTGTTGGTTGGCTCTTGGTGATTGTCTCTTGTTGACTAGCTCTTGGTGATTGTCTCTTGTTGACTGGTCCTTGGTGACTGGCTCTGGGTGGTTGGTTTTTATTGATTAGCTCTCTGTCATTGGCTCTTGTTGGTTGGCTCTTGGTGATTGGCTCTTGGTGACTGGCTCTTGGTGATCGTCTCTTGTTGACTGGCTCTTGGTGATTGTCTCTTGTTGACTGGTCCTTGGTGACTGGCTCTTGGTGATTGGTTTTTATTGATTAGCTCTCTGTGATTGGCTCTTGTTGGTTGGCTCTTGTTGGTTGGCTCTTGTTGGTTGGCTCTTGGTGACTGGTCCTTGGTGACTGGTCCTTGGTGATTGGGTCTTGATGACTGGCTCTTGGTGGTTGGTTTTTATTGATTAGCTCTCTTTGACTGGCTCTCAGTGATTGGCTCTCGGTGATTGGCTCTTGGTAATTGGCTCTTGGTGACTGGTCCTTGGTGATTGGTTTTTATTGATTAGCTCTCTGTGATTGGCTCTTGTTGGTTGGCTCTTGTTGGTTGGCTCTTGGTGACTGGTCCTTGGTGATTGGTTTTTATTGATTAGCTCTCTGTGACTGGCTCTTGGTGATTGGCTCTCGTTGATTGGCTCTTGGTGCTTGGCTCTAATTGGTGACTGGTCCTTGGTGATAGGCTCTTGGTGATTGGATTTTATTGATTAGCTCTCTGTGATTGGCTCTCTTTGATTGGCTTTTAGTGATTGGCTCTTAGTGATTGGCTCTTGTTGGATGTCTCTTGGTGATTTGCTCTTGGTGACTGGTCCTTGGTGATTGGTTTTTATTGATTAGCTCTCTGTGACTGGCTCTTGGTGACTGGCTCTTGTTGATTGGCTCTTGTTGACTGGTCCTTGGTGATTGGCTCTTAGTGATTGGCTCTTGGTGATTGGTTCTTGGGCTCTTGGTGATCTTTTTTGATCAACTCTCTGTGATTGGCTCTTGGTGACTGTCCATTTGTAAATGGTAAATGGAGCTTATTTACATAGCGTTTTCCAGCCCCCTATGAGGGGTCCCCAAAGCGCTTTACAATACCAACCATTCACCCATTCATACGCACATTCATACACCGGTAGCGGCATACTGCCATGCAAGGCGCTTTCCAGTCCTACCGGGAGCAACTCGGGGTTAAGTGTCTTGCCCAGGGACACAACGACACATGGTGTGGGGAACCGGGATTCGAACCTCCAATCTTCCGATCGGGGGATGACTGCCATTACCACTACGCCACTACGCCACGTAAATCACAGATGTAGTCTTTTATGTGAAGTGTACAACTGATGTTGTTGCTCTCAGCTGCTGAAACAGCTCAGACTGACAGAACAGCCTGCCTCCGCTCAGTACTCACTGATCACCGTCAGTCTTTTATTAAGTGATGTTAATGTGAGACGTGTGCTGCTCCATTGGTCTGCAGTCGAGTGTGGATGGACTGATGAAGCATCACCAGAGTTTCTGAAGACTTTCTCAGCTCAATACTTTCTGATTCTGAACACTTTTAAGGCCCAGACTTGATTTCTTCACTATCACATTGCTCTTAAACCTTTCAGTTTACAACATAAGGAGTAAACGTAAAATTGATTGGCGAACATGCCTGTAAGGAGGGAAGGGTTCCACATTATGAATGTACCACATGACTCAAAAGATTCAAAGGTTCAAAAGATTGACTCTGAACATAAAGCAAAAGATCTGGCTCCTTCCCCTCTGATGGTCGTAGCAGCAGCGTCTCAGCCCTCACTCTGACCCCTCCACACACTGAATGAGCAGCAGGTAAATATATTCAGTCAACGACCGTGCTCTGCATTAGTCAAGTAATTTCCAGCGGAATTAATAAGTATAAAAAATAAAGGAGGGAAAGTGAGTGCACGACGCCTCAGGGCTGCAAAGCTTTGTGAGCTAGCTTCCATTAAAAACATTAAACAGGTCAAACGCTAAATGCCACCACGAACAGGATGAAACTGTGATTCTTCCTGTACGGCAGCAGATACTTTCACTATGAATGGAATAATTATAAAATCCCTGCAGGAGGGAAGCAGGTGGAGTTTGGCCAAAAGAGACGACGGCGGGTGATGTGCATTCCTTCCCAAAATTAGGTCTTTATCTGAAGTAGAGATGACAGGTGTTACATTAAAGTAGAAAAAAATGCACAAATAGTTGTTTCAGCTAGAGGCACAATCTGCATGGACAGCGCTGCCTGACAGGATCTACTCGGGGCTATAAAACCCTTTTCAACACAAAAACAAGGTAATAAAGAGACAGGTTTCTATATTAAAATAAGTAAAACGTTTTAATAATTTGTTAACGTGTAAGCAGCTGCTGATTCAACCCTTTGATGAGTTGTGTTGTTAAAGTTTCTGTCACAAAGTGATGCATAAATCAAACTAAACAAATCAGACGAAAAGAAGGAGAAAATGTAATCAAATATAATCAGGCAGGTCCAGATGTTCTCCAAACATTGAGTTATTTTCCTCTTTGATAACACGTAGGATGTAGTGAGAGTGAAACCTTAGTCTTTATATTTCTGAAAGTGAACAAATGAGGGAGTTTGTGTTTTCGGGCTGCAGGAGTTCAAAGAGTCGCTGAAACTTTTAGGATTTCTGAGCATCGAAATCTTTGATGAGCAGCTGAAGAGCAGAGAGACGAGGAGCCACACACACACACTGAGCAAACACACATGAACACACAGAGCAAACACTGCAGCTCATATTGTTTCATATCAGCCGAGAGCAGAAAACTAATTTCTGGTCGTTGCTCCAACAGTTATTGGATGAATTCTCAGAGAGGAATTCACTCGAAGCTTCAGACTCAGAGGAAAGTCTGGGAGGAAAAAACTGTAGCTTGTGTCGGGTTTTTCTTTTGTTTGAGTTTCTCGAGGAGAAGAAAAAAACATTTTATATTTTTTACTGAACATGTATTTTGGAAAATATTTGTTTTATTTAAAATTTAAATAAGGGGAAACCAGTGAAAACACAAACTTGGTAAAGCTGCACGGATCCTTATTTTGATGTCACGCTTAATTCTTCATTCCTGAACAAAAACAGAACTCCTCCAATGTTGAATTAATTTCTTCAACAACATAATCTTAATCTAATCTATGTTTTGTGATCAACATAGTTTTAGTATATTCCCCCAATAACAAGCCAGTTTCCAATGTAAGACTATTTTTTAAGAAAATATAGTTTGATTTGTTAAAGATAATGTTTTTATGGGCAGTCCTCTGATTAAATAACTCTGATTTAAGCAAAACTAAATATTTTTAGGGACACGAGCAGAAAACAGAACATTTGGACCAAATCATGTTGAAGTCCGATGTGAATGATTGCAGAAAACCTGTCAGAAATATTTTCTGTTTAAGATTCATGTTTCTCCAACAGCCCGATCCATTTAAGTATAGAGTAGGGCAATAATGTGTCTGCCTGTGTCTCTGTTAGTAAAATATTTCACCAACCCCGTAGATTGATTTTATTGAAACACTCAGTTGAGAGTCGACAGGATTCAAATTCAAAGCTAATCAATCTAAAAAAAAAGTCTTAAAATAAGTAAGATTTACAGACATGTAGCTAAAATTTGAGAAGAGGAAAAAAAAATCCAGTTTTGATTTGTTTGTTTGTTGATACGGTTTATTCAAACTGTTTATTACAGAAGTCGGTGTTGTGTTGAGTTTGGTATTCAGTTCAGATGGAGGTAAACAGACAGGAAGTGATACCAGATGTTAGTTATGATTAATTTAGAATAAAATTACCATAATTTTCTCTGTATAAGTCACAGTATTTGCATGAATTAGACGCCTGCAAATTATACAGCAAATCAAGATATTTATGTTTTTTCCCCATATTTAAAACTCAATTTTTGGTTGAGATCTGACGATTTCATTCATTCTGACATGGAAAATATTGAACACTACCATTTTCAGCCACTAGAGGGTCCTTGACTAATATGGCAAGCCAAGTGTCTCATTAATAGGTAAAAGTGGCTATTAATGAAACACTTAGCTTGCCATACAGGCCACTGTCGCCTCGCTCTGGAACTCCAGGAGCAAACGTCAAATCAGCTGCATTTCACCGCGCTGCCCTGGAGAAATGCAGCTGATTTGATCGTCAAAGTGCATTTATTAAGAAAAAGTTAGACTGAGACCATTGCTATTATTTCGAGCAAACAAATAATTGTTTTTCAGTGTTAATCTTGTTAAATTAAGGAGTAGGTTTGTGGAACAACTTAACGACAGATGTTAAGGAAGCCAAATCAATCCGTCTTTAAGAAACTGGTTAAAGTTGAATTGTTAAACAAATATAAATTAATGTATTTTAATGCGTAATATATACAATTGAAAGTTGAATGAATTATTTACTTATTTTATTATTTATAGAAAATTTTGTTTGAATTCTTATTAGATAAATAAGGAGCAGATTTAATAAGACATTTTCTTCATCTGTTACCTTTCATTTTACATTATATATATATTTTTCTTTTCCAATTACATATATGTTAATTGTTGTATTTCATTATTGTAAAATGAATAAATAAAACAAATAAATAAATAAATAAATAAATAAATAAATAAATAAATAAATAAATAAATAAATAAATAAATTATTGTAAAAGTCCTTCCGTGAACACTCCCGTGGTCGCCATTTGGCAGCCAATCGATTTTTGGCACAACACCGGCCCACGTTTCTGGGTTGTCAGCGGTGACGCATAATAGATGCAACTTATACGGAAAAGCAATGTATTTATGTTGTTTTCCACTTTATTAGACATTTTTGGACTGATGTGACGTATACAGAGGTGCGACGTGTACGACGGAAATACGGTAATAGCTCATGTGTTTCACAACAATTAGCATCAATCTTCCTTATCGTCATGGTGGCAACAGTTGAATTAGAAACCTGCAGGTTCGAGTCGTTCTGGAGGATTTTTAGTCTATTTTTTTAATCGAAGGATCTTAACTTGATCAGTTCTGAGTTGGACTTGTTTGAATTCAAATCAGTCTTTAATGGATTTATGTTGTTCTGCCGACAGGAGGGGATGTTTAATGTAGGGGTTGCAGATTTTATTTTTTATTTATTTTATTTAAAGAATCTAGATTCTTAGTCCTGGCAATTCTGAATTGATTCTAAAAGCCCCAAAAATCGATTTAAAAACATGTTTAATTTTATATTTTTTCCACTCCTACTCCTGAGCGTACTGCATATTACATTTTGTGTCCGTTTGGCCACCGTAGAATTTTGGCTGTGTAGGCCACCGTACAGCAAGCTAGTTAGCCACCTCCTTTATCTGAATAAAGCCTGCTAGCATGGAGGAGGGAGACAGCGTGGTTCAACCTGCTCCTTCGTCTTTAATAATAATAATAATAATAATAATAATAATAATAATAATAATAATAATAATAATAATAATAATAATACTTTATTTATAAAGCCCTTTAAAACAACCACAGCTGCAACAAAGTGCTGTACACATAAAATCAAGAACATTGATTTATTTTGTATGCGTTTACACATACAAAATAAATGTTAAAACATTAGGATCAATAAAAACAATAAAAACAGTGCAGAACAAATTCAGTCTGTGCTAAAAGCCAGGGAGTAAAAATGTGTTTTTAGAAGATTTTAAAAAATGGCCAGTGAAGGAGCTTGTCTGATGGGAAATCAGATTCTACAACGTTCTGGGGAAGACAGAGCTTAACAAGAGAATGGCTGTTTGCAAGAAGTGTAAGATAAAGGTACATTACAGTCTACCTGGATTATTGAGCATGCATCAGGGTACATTACAGTATTTCAGAAATGTGATAAAATGGCGCAGCCGACCAACAAAGTTTGCTGCATAGATTTCCCTCTCCATCTCCTGCTGTATCACAAAGGATTTATGAGCAGACAGCTCAGTGGAAGTTGAGGGGTTTAGTTTAATTTTTAATACGCTGGAAGCAACGTACGTTATTCCTTAATGTAGATAAAGGTCCACACAGCTCCTGCATGAAACAAGAATAACGTGGGAGAAGTTCTGATGCAGCTGCAGCTCAAAGGTAACTGTTATTTCTCATATTATACTAAAACTTATAGACAAGTTGTACAACAAACTTAATGTAATTTGTATTTTTAACAGGTTGGAGAGGACAGATGAGACACATCACCTAGAGCCAGTTCTAAATGATACAATCTAAAGTTTATGAATTACAGTTCAGAAGAGATTTTGATGCAGGTTTGCACAGGTTTTGAAATTGTGTTAAATATTTACTAAATATTAATCACTATGTTTAAAAAAACTGTAAAGTCTGTATTTTATATTGAGTTAAAGGTTAATGTACTATGGTAGGCTGAAGTCTGTTTACTTTTGTATTTATATATTTTGAATTATTTGTCTGTGATGGACTGGAGACCTGTCCAGGTGTCCCCCGCCTCTCACACAGTGATGGCTGGACATGGACACCAGTGACCCCCGAGACTCGAAATAGAAGAAGTGGGTAAAGATGATGGATGGATGAAATATTTGTTCCTAGATTTTTATTTTTATTTTATTGTTTTAGAGAAATCCAAGCAACTAATCTAACCCAGTACTGGTAATTTAAGTTACAGAATTGTATGCACTCCTGCATAAGTTTTTCCTATTTTGGGGATAAATATCAAACAATGCAAGAAAATTGATACAATAAGGAACCTAAAATTATTGTTTTAAATAAATGTTCCATTTCTTTACAGTTTTTATTTTTATTTTTTCAGTTTAAAATGATTGTTTTAAATAAATGTCCTATTTGTTGACATTGTTGTTTATTCTTTTCAGTTTGTCAGTTACATAACTGAAACTAAATGTATGACCATTTCAATAGAAAAAATGTGTTTCTGAATCGAAAAATCGATTTTCAATCGAATTGTGACACCAAAAATCGGAATCGAATCGATTCACCAGACACTGAGAGATTCGCACCCCCTAGTTTAATGGTTTGTTTTAGTCTAACTCAGTGCCAAGAAGAATAGATGATTAAATGATGAACTGAAACAGATGGAGGTCTGAGAGGAAACTCCTTCCTAAACTCAGGAAACAAATTCTCGTCTCTGTGTTTTTACTTAGAGCCATAACACCTTTCAAAAATATTTGAATGTACCGATGTGGATGCTGCTCACATCGTCCTGGAACCATAATAAAAACGTGCTTAATTAGAAAGTTTGTTTTTGTTTCTTGACACAGGCGTGTTATTTGTGTGCACTCGGTGTGAAAAAACTGAACCCGGTTCTAATGACTCAGAGTTCGGTTCCTCGAAAAGTAACGACGCATCTTCAAGAAGAAGCAGGAACGTGCCGGTTCTCCGCAGAACAACGAGGTTAAAAACAGCTTCATCCACAAATATCCCAACTGCAAAACGAGAAGCGAGGCGTCAGTTTTTCTAATCAGCCGAACGTGTTTGCGTGCGATCACCTGCAGCTGATGTTCGGATGCTCTTCGTCGTCGTCGTCACCAGCAGCAGCAGCTCCACGGTGGAGGGGGAGGCGGGGGCAGGTTGTGGAGTGTTAAACCCCCTGTGGTCCGTCTGGAGGACAAAGCACAAATTAAAGTCGTTCTAATTAGCGAGCGATAAAAATAGTTGTGGAAACGGTCGGATGTGGATCACAGTTTCCTCTTCGTGTCAAAACAAACTCAACAAAGTGTTCGAAGCATCGCCGCGCTGATCTGAAGACGCGTCTCACTCCACCAAGATACTCCATCCTCTCCTGTTGTTGAGACGAAGCAGAAAGTTTTCCTCCTAACTTCTCCTCTGACGCTCTGATCGCTCCAGATCTGTGGAAAAATAGAAAGAGGTCAACAAGTTGTTCGGTTTGACAGATTTCTGCCTTCGGCTGCAGGAAAATGGGAGTCCTACATCTCATTTAGTCTCATTTTTAACCTTCAACACTCATAAAAGTGAGAAAATATAACTTTAAGGTTCTTTTTTTTTAATATGCATTGGAATTTAAACCAATAGAAAAACAAAAAAGAAACACATTCATTCATCCGAGAGAACAAAATACCACAGCTTTAGTCTGTTCTGTAAGAAAACTCAGGAATAAACAACAACAACAACAACAAAAAATCTAGATTTAATTTTAAAAAGGAACAATTAACTTTATCTTACAGTTAAAAGAAATACTGTATTATTTGGACTATAAGGCACATTTAAAATCCTTTAATTTTCCCCAAAAATCGACGGGGAGCCTTATACAGTAGTCAGGTGCACCTTATGTATTAATTCTGGTTGTGTTTACTGACCTGGAACTGATTTTATGTGGTTATTGTGAATGAGTTGAATACAGTTTGACTTGTGTTTTTGCTTAATGTGCTTTATTAAAAAAAAAAAAAAAAATAGGGTAGATAACATTTTAAGATTGGCATCCTTTTGTCAAAATTAACATTAAAAAGTCAAAATTCTGACATTAAAGTTGAACAATGTTGAGATTTTTATAGTAAACCTTGAAAAAATAAGGAAATGCTAAGAAAAGGTTGAAATCCTCATACGAACAACAATAAAATGATGAGAATAAAAGTTTTTATTTTGTGATTAAAAGAGGACGAGGACATTTGTTTTGTTTTTTCACTGCAAGAATAAAGACCTTTACAAATTAAAACTTCCTAAATGAACATTAAGATTAGAGCTCAACCTAAAATTGAATTACCATATTTTTCATTTCCAGTAACAACAGCAACAACAACAGCAGCAACAACAACAATGTACAGTATAGTTTTTCTGAATCTTCAAATGATTCGTTCAGACTTTGAAGCCAACACTCAGGTTGAGACTCTTATTGTGAAAGGCTGAAAGAAGTTCTGCAGTTGCGGGGCTACAGACAGAACCTCTGACTGACAAAAAGCTTTGAGCTGTTTTCTAGTTTAGTCGCTGAAAAGTGGACCCAGAACTTTCAGATATGATCAAATCTGAATAAATACAGTCGGGTTCAAAATGAGGCTCGATTCCTTGAGTTAAATCTGAAAAACTATTTGGACTTTTTGTTTTCAGATCTGGACTTTTTCCTCACTGTTCTGACTTTATTCTAAAAAGTGTGGGAAAAAAAACCTGTTCGCTTGGTTCAGTTTGGATGCAATGGACCCAGATCTGAGTTAAAACCTTCTCATCTGTTTGCAGAAACTTGTCTTTTAAATCATGGGTTCTCAAACTTTTTGGGTTCATGGACCCCTTACAGAGGAGAACAAGCTTCAGGGACCCCCTCATAACTCTCATGTTTATTAATTCATTTGTTTCTATTTGTCTCTTTAATGTGATGGAAATGTTTGTGTGTAACATAAATACTTAAACCTGATCTTTAATAGTGTTGATGCAATTTTAATACTGTTAAACATGAGGTATTTTTCATTCAAGACACACTTAATTAACAATTTTTTTTATTTCAACGTCCAAAAATGACAGTTTTGAGAAAATCAACAGCATCAAAAACACTTTAAAACTTTACCTATTCCCATAATGAGCATAATAAATATGTCGCCACTTCTTCAGCTTATTACAAGAAACTGAACAGAATCATAACAGCAGTAGCCATTCCAAGTAACAGAGCTTAATTTGTAAAATGATCATTGCTTGAACTTAAACAGTGGGCGTGGCCAGTTGGCGGAGAGGTGGGTCTGGGGGTCCTCCCTCTGAACATTTTTTAATAAAGTAGATATTTTGCTGTAGTTTAACAGGATGTAAAATATGTTCTTGTAAAAATTAAAAATAAATCACTTTTTTTTCTTTTTTTTTACGGACCCCCAAGCACTGCCTCGCAAACACCCGGGGGCCCGGGGGCCCCAATTTGAGAACCACTGTACCAGTTCTTTCAGTTTTTGTTTGGAATGAACTAGGTTAACTCTGGTTTTATTTACAGTAAAATTAATCCCTCACTTTATATCCATTCATGTTAGAATCATTTTTTTAAATGTCCAAACTGAAGTACTGGTTTTCCTGCTCTGGTCTGCTGGTTTACTGCTGGTTGAACTTAAAGGTGCAGGAGAACCGCAGGCGCCACAAGGGATGGAGCAGAAACTCTTTATGTCTGAATGTCTGAAATAAAATCCTTTAAAAAGGACCAAACGTTTGACCCAAAAGACTAACTGGACAAACTATGATGTCAATGGATGACGAGTGAAGTTTTAGAGTTTGGAGGGAAAAGGAGCTGTTAGAGAAACACGTTCTAAAGAATGAACTGACTCTAAAAGATTTCAATTAAACAAGCGGTGACAGCCGATCAGAGCTGAGTCGTCACAGAGAGCTCGACACGTTCTAACTGCAGCCTCTGGGACCAGTGAGGGTTTTATAATTTTTTTTTTTTTACCAGCATGCATTGCTTCAGTGTGCGTCACAGCTCGCATGCTCTGCACAGCATCAGAACAACAACAGTTTTACTTTGGATCCATGATGGGTGTCAATGAGGAAAACTGGATATTTATTAAAACAACTAATATTTTTACCATACCATACCAACTTTATTTATAGAGCACTTTATGCACCCAACAGGACCAAAGTGCTGTACACACAATCACAAAATACAATACAATCATAAAATGGAAGGGACTAAAAACAGTACTAAAATAATAAATTATGAATACAATAAAACAATAAAACAAAGTTAAAACATCTCAGATTGTATCAAAAGCCAAAGAAAAAAGATGGGTTTTAAGAAGAGACTTAAAAACAGCAAGTGAAGAGGCCTGTCTAATGTCTAATGGGAGGTCATTCCAGAGCTTAGGAGCTACCACAGAGAAAAAACTAATATTTTTAATAAATTAGAGCATGGATGTCTAAACTGATCAACATATTTGGTTAAAAGTTGAACATATTCTAGCTGAAGTTTATGTTTATGTTTATTAAATTTGTTCATTTTTAAAATACAATACAAAACAATCCCATAAATGATAACGTACAAAATATAAAAAATGAAAGGTAGCAGAAAGAAGAAAGAATCGTATTATATCTGCCCCTTTTTTTAAACAATCAGTTAAAAAAATAATCATCTTCCAGTAACAAAACAAAATGAATAACTCTTTCTAATTTTCTACCTAATACAATACACATTACGCTACTTCATATATATTTTTAACAATTTGGTTTTGATCATTTTCTTAAATGTAAACATTGACTTGGCATTTTAACGTCATTCTCTAAACCATTCCATAATCCAATTCCCTGGATTGAGATAGAACGTCCCTTCAAACTAGTTCTGCATTTTGGTTTTACAAATATCTCTGTCCCCTTAAGGGCGAAATATACCTGAGCGTTCTATCTATACGCCTATACGCCTTGTACAAACGTCAAGGCAAAAGCGTAGCCCCGCGTAGCCCCTCAGGGCATGTACGCGCAAAGCTTTTTTTTTTTTACGACCGCGGCCGCTTGCGCGGTGTCTGACCATAAACTTCCCCGGCGCCGGATTGTTTTGTATGTAACGCCAAAAATACACTACACGCGGCTCCGCTCCGCCCCGCTCCGCAGGTCGCAGCTGTGCAAGTCCAATTTCCATTACCTGCGCTCAGCTCAGGTCCGAGTGGATGCGCTGCTCCGAGACGCATGCGCGGGAATTGCGAGATCGCGCGATAAATCAAGTGATAAATAAGTAAGTCAGAACAAAACAATTCACTCGGTGGAAGAAGGAGAACAACTGTAGATACTGCTGCCTTGATATTCTCTCGTAAATGAGCTACAGGACATGGTTTGAGCAACAGGAAGTGATGTATTACATTTCAGAATAAAATACTTTATTTATTTCTTGTATTTCTTTTTATTTCTTGTATTGCGTTTGTAGGCGTAGTCAGAAATGATAGTTTGACAGCATTTTTGTACAAATAAATCCGTATAGAGCTAGGATTAGTCCGCCCGTGGTGATTTTATTTTGTAAATACGGAAGTTGTGCTCGTTCCTTTTCCTGTTGGTGCGACGTAATCTTCAAAAGTTGACTCCGGCACAGCTCCGGCGTCCGGCAGAAATAGAAAAATTTCTAATTTTGACGGACTGCCGTCCGCTCTCCGCTGCTCGCTGCCGCCGTGCGGAGCCAGTGTAAATTCTGTCATTGATTATAATGGGTGCGTATTTGCTGCGGAGGTCGGACCGGAGCGGGGCGGAGCTGCAACGCGTGTAGTGTATTTTTGGCTTTACACAAATGAAATAAATTCCCCTTCTTTATCGCTGATCGGGCCTTTTCTTTTGTTTTTTTGCCTAAAGTCAAGTAACCGCTTCTTCCTCCGTTCACTCGATGACTGAAATGAATGAATTCAGGTCCTACCTGGGTGCGCAATGTTTTAAATATTCCCTGGTGGACTGTGTGCTGCAGGAAAAGCGCTCCCTGTTATTATTTTTATTTCTGAGATAACTTTTTATAACATATATAGTAGAAACACCGCATCAGAACACCGCAGAAGTCTTCAGCGAGCTGCTCATGATGCATTCTCGAGGTTTCACTGAGCTGACTGAAAGCTGTCAATCATTTCAGTAGGCGTGTCAGCAAGTGACCAATCAGCGAGCTCAGTTGAGTCCCCTCCGTGCGCAGCTGCTCATATTACAACAAGGATCTGGAGCGAGAACGCGAGCGTTTGAAAGCTGATAAAAGCCGAGCTATAGCAGCGAAAACATGCGCACAAAATGCGCGCGTACAGTGGCGTACTGTACTTCATGTACGCTCAGGTGTATTCCAGCCTTTAAGATTATAACAACTTTGTCTTTTAACAAAATGCCTTTGGATATTTAAAGGTAATGCGTTATTCTGAGCCCTATACATAACTGATAAAACATTATACCCACAGCACCCCTCCCTGACGTGCTGCTTGACGTCCCTTCTCCAGGATCGCTCTGTTGTGACGTGCCTTCACCTGAGTCGCTCTGTTGTGACGTGCCTTCGCCTGGCTCGCTCTGTCCTGCCCCCTCCTCCCCCGCACCTCCCTCCTCCCCCGCACCTCCCTGACTCCTAGCTTTCAGCGTGCTGTAAATCATGCGGGCCTTCTCCCTGATCACGGCCATGCTCACGGGCACGCGCCTTTGAGCATTGTCCTCGATCCAAACCAACAGCAACCTCTCCATCTCCACCAAAACACCCGTTCTCTGTTTTGTTATAATTGTGGACTTCATGGGTGCGGAACGACGCACTTGGTCCAGAATTCTCTCTCTGTCTGCCTTGATCGTCCCCACCGTCGAACGCGGAAAGCCTAGCTTCGCTGCTACCTCGGTCGCTGACATGCCCCCATCACACATTTTAACAATCTTTAGCTTCGTCTCAAGGGTTATGGTCTGCCTGGGTTTCTTACCCGCACCCTTATCAGCGGACTTCGAAGGCCTCTTGGGTCCCATTTTATTTCTCTCTCACAAAAAAAAATGTCTAAAAAAAAACTCGCTAAACCTATGCTACCTGTGGCTAATAAAATACCGCTCGCTAAAACCTATGCTACCTGTGGCTAATAAAATACCGCTCGCTAAAACCTATGCTACCTGTGGCTAATAAAATACCGCTCGCTAAAACCTATGCTACCTGTGGCTAATAAAATACCGCTCGCTAAAACCTATGCTACCTGTGGCTAATAAAATACCTCTCGCTAAACCTAATGCTAACTGAATGCAATGCTAATGATGATCGATAAAGTGTACGTACGTTTGCTTTTCTCTCTCGCCG
>JBBPBX010047440.1:13955-26159 GCA_038048925.1 Garcialebias charrua | reverse complement strand
TTTAGTTTTATGCTCAGAGATTCAGTCAAATTTTAAAATTAGTTCTCTGGAGACACAAAAATATCAGAAAAAAATGTTTTAATGAGGATTTCTCAAAGTTCATGCTCAATAATCTAGATAGAAAATCCAACAAAGTTCAGTCAGGTCATCTGGACAGTTTCTTTTTTCTGTTGAGACGTTTCGTCCTTCATCCAAAGGACTTCATCAGTCTGAGCTTCAACAGAAAAAAGACACCGTCCAGATGACCTGACTCAACTTTGTTGTATTTTCTACCTGGATTATTGAGCATGAACTTTGATGTTTTGAACCACTTGGCTGTGGCTGCCTCAGAGGAGTCGACGGGGGAGAGGGCGGCCCCAGAAACCATCTCATCGCCATCAAACTTGGTCCACTGTGTGGGGGCGCTGCTTGTGGGACTCAGTTTGTTTGCGGTTCCTCGGATTGATCCTTTGTCCTTTGGATGAAGTTGGATGAAGATTTGTGTTTTTATTCTGACAAACAAAACACAACAAGACTTTTCATTGTGTTTGCTGAAAATGTGAGATTATTTATCTGTGATTAAATAAATAAATTGTCTTCCAGCATGTTTTTAAATCACACACGTTGTTTATGAGACAAACACAACAAAGAAAATGATGTTAACTTCTAAGCTGTTTTAACTTTCCACACCCGTTACAAACTTGTTTCTACAAACGTCCCTTTTCTTCTCCAGTGTCTCCTCCGGTCTTCAGTCTTTCTGTCTTTGTCCCCTCAGTGTGCCTCTGCTGCAGGACTGGCGTCCTCTCAGAGGTCAGAGGTCATCAAGCGTGTCTGGAGGAGATAAAGGCATGGATGCGGCAAAATTTCCTTCACCTTAACAGTTCAAAAACAGAAGCAATTCAAATTGGTACATCACATCAAATTCAACAACAAAAAATCCTCAGTATCACTTTTTCTGGCCAGAACATTTCTCTTTCCAATACAGTCACCAATCTTGGTGTTATTTTTGATCCACAACTCACCTTTGAAAGCCATATAAAGCATATCTGTAAAACTTCTTTTTTTCATCTTCGAAATATTGCAAAGCTTCGGTCTACACTGTCCCTCACTGATGCAGAAAAGCTCGTCCATGCCTTTGTCTCCTCCAGACTGGATTACTGCAATGCACTTCTCTTCGGGATTCCTGGCAAGAACATACAAAAACTACAGTATGTCCAGAACAGCGCTGCCAGGGTCCTGATGAGAGTGCGTAAGTATGAACACATCACTCCTGTACTGCGTTCACTACACTGGCTTCCTGTTTCTGCCCGGATCACGTACAAAATTTATCTGCTCACCTTCCAGTGCCTGTACGGTAATGCACCATCCTATTTAAAAGAACTTCTCACTCCTCACTGTCCTTCCCGCACTCTCCGCTCTTCCAACACCCATCTTCTTCTCACTCCCAGGTCTCGGTCTCGCACAATGGGAGACCGGGCTTTCTCCTGCGCTGCCCCTCGGCTGTGGAACGCCCTGCCCTCATATCTGAGGGCCCCACAGACCGTGACATGTTTTAAAAAAGGTCTTAAAACCTTTCTTTTTATCCAGTTTTTTAAATAATTAATTGTGCTTTTGTTTTTTATTGCACCCAGTTTTTTGAGTATTTTATCTGCATTTTGTGAATTTTAAGTTTTTGATGCAATCATCTGTGAGGCTCCATCCTCTTGGTTGTTCCTCTTCTTTGTTGCATTTGTGGTTGATTTTTATCTTGATTTTATTTTTCATTGTAGCACTTTGAGATCTGTTTGATGTAAAGTGCGTTATAAATAAAAGTTATTATTATTATTATTATCAACACCCAAGCTCCCGTTCTAGTTTAAATCAGTTTTCCAAACAGGAAGTGAAGGCTCTGTTTAACTTGTCATATCTCCTCCATAAAACCCTGTAGAACCATCAAGCAGAACCTGTGGTACCATCAAAACCTTCTGCTGCTCAGGGTCAAGAAGTTCTTTAATCCAGCTTTTAGTTTTCACAGAGACTGTTTGTCTGAGGCTTACTTTTTACTCTGTGGTTCTGTCTGAAGTGATGCTGGGTGCTGCCCCTCCCCTTTCAGTGACTCAGCAGCTTCTGAGTCTTCTATTACCCAGCATGCTTTTCTTCCTCCTATTTCCATCATGGCCACCAACAAATATCCTCATCATCTCTGACCAGAACTTCAGGAGGTCAGCGGGTCGGCAGGAAACACGAAGAGGGCTGAGGCTGGAGTTTCAAAATGAAGCTTGTGGATGATCTTCAAAATAAGAGTCTGTCTCCGTCATAATCACAAACGTTCCAGCTTCCTGAAATAAAATGCATCATAAAGTTCTAGAGTTGCGCTGCTCTGGGTGGCTGCATGGAGCAGCTCTGCTACTTTCATTCTGAGTTATTGCTTTTGAAAACTTTAATTCCTCTTTTTTCTGGATGTAAATCACTTTTTTTTATAATTATTTCCTTTGGTATCAGATGCTGTGCAGTTGGAAGGATTTTTACTGAAATCCTTTTCACTTTTGGGCATTGGTTATGATGCGTAACCATGGCAACAATGTGTTTTCTAACAACCAGGAGCAGATGAATAACATCTCAAAAGCTCAAAGACCTCAGCCCCAAATCTCAAATGAGTTGAAAAGGAGGCGCCGTGGAGGAATTCCCATCAACCTAGTGGTGGTGTGTGAGTGCTTGTCCGCCGAGATCCTGGAGCTGACAACGTGAGGACCGGGATCATCCCCCGACACCTTCAGCTGTCTGTCCGTGGCGATAAGGAGCTCGGCAGACTGCCGGGAGGAATTCTGCCCGACATTCAGGCAGTCCTGCCCAGGAGGACTGAGAAACCTGCCGGATCTGACAGCAAGCTGGATCTGGGTATACGGATCAGTATCTGTGGCCAGATTCTTTGGATTTGCTGCAGGAGATCCTTCCTGCCCACAGCTGTCAGCGTCCAACAACTCTTCCAGGATGATGAGCTACGACAAACTTAATTTCCCTTTGGGATTAATAAAGTATTTTTGAATTGAATTGAATAAAGGAAAGAATAAATCACGAAATAACAAATATTTGAATTCATTCAACTCTCTTAAGGACATTATTTGCCTCAGCTTAATGAAATCCTGTTCATAAATGTGTTTAACTTGCTTTTTGAATCCTAACTTTATTCATGGAGTTCCCTAAACTGTTCCGGTTCTGACCCACAAAATAAGACTCACGGTCCAAAGTACTGCAGAGTAAAACCTTTAATCGCTGATAAAGAGTTGGCTACAACGACTCCAACCGCTGTTCCACAGTTTATGACCATCAATTTTGAACAATTATCACAAAAATGTGCTTTTATCAGTCAAGTGTGACTTTTATTTTCCTCTGAAAGTCTTCTCAAGATCCTTGATTTGGTGTTTCAGGTCCCACAGTGGGGTCCGGACCCCAGCTTTGGGTTGAGGGACGAGTTTTGAATAAAGGTTAATTTAATGTTCTGTTGTGTTGTGTTACAGCCTGTGCACCTGCAGGAGACAAACCACTGAAAACTGAGTCTGTGGCTGGGAGGGAAACTGAAAGCGGCGGTTCTATTAAAGTTCTGGTGGTCTGTTTGGGCCTGCTGTGCTTTGTCCTGCTGGTCTCGGTCGTAGCCGTGGCTGTGAGCTGTGAGTATCCGTCAGAAACAGGAAGGAGAGCCGGCGCTCGGGTCTTCAGATGTTCTGACTGCCGGGTCCTGTCCCTCAGATAACAGAGACGTCAATCAGCTGACCGGGTACCTGGCCAATCAGACGGCAGAATGGAGGCAGCTCCTGACCAGGCACCAGAACCTGACCCACGAGAGGAACCGGCTAAACATCAGCCTGGAGATGGCAGAAGTCAAAATGGACCGACTGAGGAAGAACTCTGGTGAGCAGGAAGTGTCTTTGTTTGTCAACCCAGCACCTCAGACTGAGGAAGTCTTTCGGACGAAAGACGAAACTTTTCTACAATTTTTTGCTTTGTTTTGTTTTTTTTGTTTTTTTGAATGTCCAGAGGACCAGACTTAGCTTTTTTAGATGTCTTTGTTAAGGTTTAAAGTTTGTGAAGCAGACGACCTTGGTGACGTCTCCGTGTCCTCAGTGACGTGTCCTGACGGGTGGAGGAGGCTCGACTGCAGCTGCTACCTGCTGTCTTCAACCAGGGACACCTGGGAGTCCAGCAGACGTCAGTGTTCAGGACTCGGAGCAGACCTGGTCATCGTCAACAGCCAGGAGGAGATGGTGAGGTTCTCCATGACTTAAAAAAAAAACACTTGAACACGTCACTCGGATTCAATCTGAAGTAAAGCAGATGTTTTTGATTTCCTGTAAGATGTTTTTGAACAATCTGGGAGCTCAGCTGAAGTTCTGGATCGCTTTGAGGCAAAGCAGCACAGGAAGTCCATGGACCTGGACCGATGGAGCATCACCAGGAGCCACGTAGGTCTTTACGGATTGTTTCACTCACTGATGTGACGTCCCCCATAGACAGTCCTGTCTGGACCTCCAGCTCAGACCACTGCAGAACCATCAGAGTTCAAACGGATTACAGGAAGTTACACTGCTGTTTTCACAAATTCAACACGTTTTACACGATAACACAGAGGCGTTCACCTCAGAGCTTCAAGTCTGATGAATTCCTCAAGTTTTTAAACTTTTCAACATTTTGTCAAACAAACTATTTCCTTAATCTTCTCCAGTTTCTCCATCCAGCCCTAGATATTTTTGACCTTGTTCCCCCATGTGTCTTCCTGCTGCATGACTGATTTCTCTCTAATGCCGGGTACCCACCGAACGCGTCTTGAGCATCAAAAACGCTCCCAACGCACGGTGTTGGCTGCTTGTCAACAGATGTCTGTTCACACCGAAGACGCGCAGTGGGAGGAGCATCTTGGTCCTTTTCCGGTCGGGTTTGTTTTGTTTCTTGTACACCGGGCAGATGAAATAAGCTGTTCGTGAGCCTCGTTACTACTTGAGTGGGTTTTCTACGAGCCGAACTGCAGCTCCGAAAGTCTTTGTTGAGATTAAAACTTTTTTTATGTTTGGGGTGATCGTACACTCGAGCGGACAGCGACAACTGTAAAAATGCCAAGTTTCTTACCGGAGGCTGGTTTCTTCATGGAGGCTCATTGGGCTAAGTTTGAAAAGTCCAAAAAAAGTCCTGTCATTGTTGCGTCATCACATAGCAGAGTCTCTCCCGATTGGTTGCTGCGATGTGGCGAACAGCAGCCATAGTTCAAATATTTGAACTCCGGCATCGGCTGCTTTGGACGCGTCGCGTGCGCGGAAAAGAACTGCCGCGCTCTGCCGCGCTGCTTGAACTGCTCAAAACGCGCCGTGTCACGCTTCGCCGCTCCTCGCCGCTCCTCGCCGCTCCTCGCCGCTCCTCCACATACACTTTCAATGTAAACCGGCTGCTTCCGCTGCCCGAAACGCGTTTGGTGGGTAGCCGGCATAACCCCTCCCAAGGTCAGAGGTCACACAACCAAACTCTCATTGACTTCCACTGAGGCCCCAACAAGGGTCTGGTCTCAGAGTGGAAGTTATCAGGGGAACCCCCCTGATAACCTCCACAGGTGTAAAATCTCATGTGCTCTCCAGGCAGAAGTTTTTCTGCACTAACAGTTACAATGAAAGGAAGCAAGAAGAGTTTTTACATTTCAGTATTCTTTTTAATCTCATTCATAATTCGTGTCTGAGGCCGACTTTCTAGTTTGTGTTCCTGTCTGTCTAAAGAAGGACGCAATCAGTGACTCAGCAGGTTCTGAGTTACTAGATCTTCTTAGCAGGTTATTTCTGGTATCATTCCATCATGGCCGTCTCCAGACAGCTTGTAAAGTCCCGATCAGTATTCTGATGCTTCTGGAGAACTTCCATCCATCAATCAAATCATTTTCCACTTATTCCAAAGTCGGCTCGTGGGGGCAGCAGCTTGAGGCGCAGACATCTCTTTCCACAGCCACCTCTTCCAGCTCTTCTGGGAGGACTCCAAGGCCAAATGAGAGCCATAGTCTCTTCAGCGTGTCCTGGTCTTAACCGGGATCTCTTCCCAGTCGGACAAACCCAAAGCACCTTCCTAGGGAGGTGACCAGGGAGCATTCTTATCAGATGCACGAACCATCTCAACTATCTGCTCTCAATGTGGAGGAGCAACGGTTCTACTCCGAGTCTTTTCAGATAACTGAAATTCTTTCCCCATGTCTGAGGGAGAGTCCAACCACCCTGTGGAGGAAACTCATTTCAACCACCTGTATCCACAATCTCATTATTTCGGTCACTCACTACTACCCAGAGTTCATGACCTTAAGTGAGGGGAACATAGACTGACCGGTAAACAGAGAGCTTTGCCTTATAGCTTAGCTCCCTCGTCACCACAATGGACCGGCACAGAGTATGCAAAATACAGTACTGTGAACACTGCACCAATCCGTGTGTCAAACTCATGCTCCATTCTTCCCTCACTCCTGAACAAAACCCTGAGATTCTGGAACTCCTCCATTTGAGGCAGAACCTCATCCTTAACCCGAAGAGAAAATTCCACCCTTTTCCAACCGAGGAGGACTGTCATTCCCTGATCTGTTATGGGAGCATGATACGTAGTGTACTTCCAGGTCGCACGGATCGCCGTTGTTTATGAATTAAAAACTGTCTTAATTTACTTAGTAAAGTATGCGCTCTATCTCTGCCTAATTTACGCCACTCGTATTTCCGCTACAAATCATTGGTTAAGATGATATGCAACGCATTAGACCTGACCCCAGCCTGGGCTGAATGAAAAAAGCCCTGCAAGATACAGAATTAATTATTTCCTTGGTGAAACAGCGCTGCTCTACGGAAGTTTAGTGCTGCCACCTGGGGAAAATATTTTTGGGGGCTTATGTAGTAATAACGTGATACGTATCACGTTATTACGTGATACGTATCACGTTATTATGTGATATTATCACGTTATTACGTGATACGTATCACGTAATAACGTGATACGTATCACGTATCACGCACAGTATTTTAGAAGAGGTGGTCCCTTTAAATATAGGGTAGACCCAAGCAGAGCAACATGTCTCGAGTGGCACACTGTGAGTGCGTCTGCCTTCCACTCAAAGGACCCAGGTTCGAATCTGACCTGGGTGAAGTTATTTTACTTTTTTTTTTTTATTGGATAAATAAAATAAAAAAGCAGTTTGTGTTAACCACAGGCATATTAAGTCTATGGTGTTAACCTGTTCGACATTAGCGGCGTATCCATACCTTCTCTTTCAACCACTCTTAACACAGAACTAGTGTTGTGCGGGAGTTGTAGGCGGGACCACAACTCCCGTCTGGTCTGTGTTGAGAGGTGGAAAAAGAAGGTATGGATACGCCGCTAATGTCGAACCGGTTAACACCATAGACAATATGCCTGTGGTTAACACAAACTGCTTTTTTTATTTTATTTATCCAATAAATAAAAAAAGTAAAATAACTTCATCCAGGTCAGATTTGAACCTGGGTCCTTTGAGTGGAAGGCAGACACGCTCACAATGTGCCACTCCAGACATGTTGCTCTGCTTGGGTCTATCCTATATTTAAAGGGACCACTTCTTCTAAAATACTGTGCATGATACGTGATACGTATCACGTAATAACGTGATACGTATCACGTTATTACTACATAAGCCCCAAAAAATATTTTCCCCAGGTGGCAGCACTAAACTTCCGTACTACTCAGTGGTGAAGCTGCATATCATTTTAACCATGACATTACATGTATGTATTTTAATGGAAATACGAGTGGCATAAATTAGCAACATGAAAATCGGCGGAGGTAGAGCACATACTTTTCTAAGTAAATTAATACAGTTTTTATTCATAAACGGAATTATACCAGTACATTTTCCTTAATCTAGCATAGTCATGGTGATCGGTGCGACCCGGAAGTACTACTTTTAGTGCATGCACAAATGAGCTACACGACACATATCTGACTTACCACAGGCAATGCAAACCAAACTCAAAACTTGTACAAGGCTGTGGGTTCGGATGTTGTCAGTCCATACAATGGGCGTTATCAACTGTTATCATCCCCATATGTATCAGCGAAACTGTCCAATCCACCTCCTAGCATGTTTGAAAAAAACGTTATCTGCATCATTATCCCTGTGAGTAGGCAGCGTGTTTCCGTGAACCCGGAAGTGTTGTGTTTTTGTTTTTTTCAGCTTATGTAACCGTTTTCCTAAACCTAATCTTAAACCTGACCCAGAGGACCAACCCTAAACCTAACCCCCTTACCCTAGCAAACGCCTCACTCGGAAAGCCCACCGCATGGCAGGTGATCCCACACACCCACTACACAGCTGCTTCAGACTGCTGCCATCAGGGAGGAGACTGAGGAGTCTCCAGGCTCGAACCAGCAGACTGAGAGACAGCTCTGTTCATCAGGCAGTCAGAATGCTAAACACTCTGCCTGCTCTGCCTCCCCTCCCATTTGAACTGCCTTAACACTAAAACTTTCTCACATATTATCACTCAACACAAAGTTTTTAACACTAGACTCTGTGTCACCAAACGGGTTTTCACTAAACTCTCGGTCATGTGCTCATACAGTTTGCACTACTTCTCATACTTGCACTAATGTCTGTATTACATCACTGCCTATAATCATAATACTGTTTACATTCTCTGTTTACATTTATTAATACTGTTTACTTTTATTACTACTGCTTACATGTAATTACTACTGTTTACATTTATTTACACTACTCTAATATCTACACCACTGCTGGTACATATACAGTGTGCTCTGAACGGTCTTATTTAGGGATGCCCAATGTGCCTTACTGCATATGCCACTTTTTGCCTCTACAACAACATCAACTACTACCTCATACATATACTGTGTACATTGACTCATACGCTGCTTTGCCACTTTGCAAATGTCAATGCTAGAAACCTTTAGTTTATTTTAGTTATACTTTTTATACTCTTTTTTTATACCACTATGCAAAAAAAACTCAGGACAGTGTTAGTTTTACTATTTTTATGCTTATGTCTATTATTATATGTTTCAGTGTTTCAATGTTTAGATGTTTACTGTTGCACCGAGGGACTGAGAGAAACGCAATTTCGGTCCTGTGTATGTCCTGCACTGTACATATTGCAGATCTGACAATAAAGTTGACTTTGACTTTGACTTTGACTTTTGACTTGTGCCTAAACCTAACCAAGACCCTAAACCTAACGCCAGAGGCTTTACTCTAAACCTAACCAAGTAGCTAAAGACTGAGCCTGCTGTCATCGCTTGTAACGGTGACAACGTACCTTTAAACCTCCTAGGAGGAGAGGGGCAATCTGACCGCTACAAATGTGGATGATAATAAATGATAAGGGCTATTTAATGGTTGATGACATCCGAAGTGGGTGCATAGGGACTGAACAGCCTGTAACAATGGGTCCCCATTCCCATACTCACGGAGCACCCCGCACAGTGTACCTCAAGGAACAGGGCCAAAAGCCTTCTCCAAGTCCACAAAACACGTGGTAGATTGGATGGGCAAACACCCACGACCCCTTGAGGACCCTAGTGAGGGTAAAGAGCTGATCTAATGTTCCATGTCCAGGACAGAACCTGCATTGTTCCTCCTGGATGTGAGGCTCTACCAATGATCAGACTCGCTTCTGCAGTACCCCTGTATAGACCTCACCAAGGAGGCAAAGAAAAGTTGTGCCCCTGTAATTGGAGCAACCCTCCGGTCCCCCCTTTTTAACAGGGGAGCCACCACCCCAGTCAGCTAATCCAGTGGCACTGCAATGCTGTGAATGTGTGTCAAACAAGACAGCCCCATAACATCCAGAGCCTTAAGGAAATCAGGGCAGATCTCATCCACCCTCGGAGCCCTGCCACTGTGGAGCTTTTAACTACCTTGGCGACCTCAGCCACGGTTATGAAAAGAACAACCCTGAAAGTCCCCAGACTCAGCTTCCTCCATTGAAGATGTGCTGGTGAGATTGAGCAAGGTCCAAGAAGTATTCCTTCCACCTCCCGACGACATCACTGGTTGAGATCATCAGCACCCCACCTTCACTGAAAACAGTGTTGGTAAAGTGCTGCTTCCCCCTCATCAGCCACCTGAATCTTGAATCTTCTCGGATCCGACCGAGAGTCTCTATCCAAAGCCACACCAATTTCCTTCCATATCTGAACTTTTGCCTCATCAACAGCCAAGGTTGCGGACCGCTTGGCCCTCCGGTACTCCTCGGCTTCCTCCGGGGTCAGGAGGAGAACTTAGTATGGGGACCAAAGATGCAAAATTCACTTTTTAATGTTTTTTTACTCTACTTTGGGTATTTACTTCTTAACAAAACAGTCCTAGGGTCAAAGAAATGCACCCAGTGCTATACTGTATTTACTCTAAGTAGATTTATTTTTCAGGGATATAAATGTCTCGTTTTCAAATCCTGTGGCTTGTGACGTCACAAGCCGCAGCCACAACCCACCCCAAACCTGAGTCCAGCCCCTCACCTAGCAACCCCTGGTTAGGCTCAACCCACTTCAGTATAAAAGACGTGACGGTTGTTTTTCCTGATTTCATCTCATCTTTTGTTTAAATGTTCTTAATTTCATGTGTACAGCACTTTGTTGCAGCTGTGGTTGTTTTAAATGGCTTTATAAATAAAGTATAATTGTTATTTTTACGTTTTAGTTCAATTTTTAGCGTATTAGCGATCGCTCCCAACGAGCAGCCGGCAGACGTAAAACGAGCAGATCACCGCTGCCTGACCATGCAACGAGCGGAGCAAAGCGGGCGGGGATTGGACATGCCGGCGAAGGGACCATCTGCCGCCGGGAGCTGCTAGCTTTTGAGGACCGTGCTCCGATCAGAGGTTGCCTCATACGGATAAATTATCTGGAAACACTCGGTGAACTTTGTGTATGTGTCTGCGATCGCTCCCAAAGCGCCGCATGCAACGAGCGGAGCTAAGCGGAGCTAAGCGGGCGGAGGAGGAACGAGCTAACATTAGCCTCGGATTCGGGTGGGCTAATGCTAACAGGTGCAGCAAATGGCGGCGCGCGCATACGGCTTTCGGTAAGTTATCTTAAGCTAGCACTAGCCATTTCTAAAGTGCATGAAATGCTAACGTAAACCCTTTGGAGGGCGGAGTTAATGTAAACAGATTTTTGAAGGGCGTGGCCTTCAGAGCTCATTATCATAAACCGGTCGTTCTGAACGGAAGTGAGAAAAGGCAGAACTAGAAAGGGGATATTTTATTATCTAAGAATTATTTTGTGTATTAAATTGAATGAACATGGTCTGAATAGCACAGACATACCATAAAAATTTATAAAACCAATATTTGGTCCCCTTTAAGTAAAACAAAATGTACAGAGCAAACAGAAAGAGGTTTGAAAATAAATCTCGGGGACAACAGTCGTAGAAACAAACTGATTGACATACGCTCCAGTTTTTTCTTCATCAAATTCAACTCAAAGTTTTGGAGAAATAGTCAGAATACAGAAACTGTCAGTGCCTTGTTCTGCCTCGATTCGCTTCTGTTTACAGTGATGGGCACAGTGCCGCTAACAGCTAACAATGGAGGATTTTTTGTTTTGTTTAGCAGATTAGTGTTTTCGTTAACTTTGGAAACAGTTAGCTGAGTTAGTTTCTGCAAAATTAGGTTTTACCAAATTTAAACACGCTAACAAATTCAAAGCTTGTTCCTGTCTGTTGTGGGCGTGTCTCGAGGAGCCCGTTGGGCATGCAATTGGCTGACTACGTGCACGTCGGGAAAAAAAGCTTTAATTAACTTTAATTAACTAACATGATTGATTGTATGACTGGTTAGCAGTTTAGCATTAGCCAAGCTAATATTTTTGGTTAACTGTGCCCCCCACTGTCTGTTTCTAATTTCGCTGAAGGGATGTTGCACTTTGAGATTTTTATTAATGAAAAGTGCATTATAAATGGAATTCATTATTATTATTATTATTGTTGTTAGTCTTAAAGAAACTCATCCCCCTCCCCTGCATCCTGTCCAGCATTATCAGAACCAAACTTGTCCAATTCACCACTGTAGGCAGAGATACGGCGGGAAGTTGTCTGGAAGATAATCATTTGTCAAGGATTCCCAGAGAATTAAAAATAAATAAATAAAACAACAAATCAAGAACTTTCTGCTGCTCTTCTCTTTCTGCAGATAGCCACAACAAAATCCATCTATCTATCATCTTTACCTGCTTCTTCCTTATTTG
>JBBPBX010047440.1:0-13865 GCA_038048925.1 Garcialebias charrua | reverse complement strand
TAGCCTGGCCCTCGCCTTCCTGCACAGCTCCGCTCAATTCTCATTTCCCTTCACTGCTCAGTCTGGGACTTCTCCCATAGACAACGATTTCTCCGGCTGATTTTTGACCGGACCAATCAGAGAACAGAAGGGGCGGAGTTTTTGGCCCCTAACCCACGCCCCCACCTGTCCCAGCGCAGCCAGCGAGCATTCGCATGTTCTCATTCAAAGCGATGCAAAGCGATGCAGGACTGTTTTATATGTGACACAAATGTATTAATTTCCCCTTCTTAATCCCTTATCTGGAGTTTTCTTTTGTTTTTTTGGCCAAAAGTCAAGTGATCGCTCCCTCCTCCCTCCTCCTCCTCCTCCTCTCCCTCCGCTATGAGGAAATGCCTCAGGTTGTCACGAGAGAATTAAACTCGGGTTTTACGTTGCTGCCCGAGTCCCATCAGATTTTCTGGTCTTCTGGTGTGCTGGACCAGCGATCCATGGTTTTTTTTTTTTTTTAGAACGTTTTATTAACATATAAACACAGAATATGCAGCGGCAGGCTGCAGCGAGAGAAAATGCAGCAGGAGGCGGAGCAGATGTCAAGTTCAACAGACCACGGGGGAGCAGCCATATATGGCTCTGAGGGGGAGGGAGCAGAATGCTTTTCCCTGTTCAAAATTTTTCTAAGATCCAATGGTTTTGTTCCTCAGCAGAGGCCACGCCTCCAGCAAGAATCGGTTCTCTATGGAGAAAGTCCAGACCCTAGTACGAAGCGAAGTGAAGGACAAGGGTCTGGTTTTAACCAGGCTACTGGTGCCCATGTCCAGCTATTACTGTGGAAGAGGCGCGGGACACCCTGGACAGATCTCCAGTCCATCACAAGGACACATAGAGACAACCATTCACTCTCTCACTCGGGACAATTTAGAGTTACCAATCAGTCTAACATGCATGTTCTTGGTTTGTGGGAAGAAACCGGAGTACCCGGAGAAAACATGCACAGAAAGAACATGCAAACTCCACCCAGAAAGACTTCCAGGCCTGGATTTGAACCGGGGCGACCTGCTGCAGCAGCTCTACCAACTGCGCCACCGTGCTGCCCTCCATATCAAAATGATTATAATAATCATTACTGACATTGTGACCTAAAATCAATCAAAAACACATACATGTTGTGTCAGGAAACAGCTCAATACATAATATATTTCAATCACACACTCTTCAAAATAAAAGCTTGTCTCAGTTATTACAAAGAGGAAAGTTGATGTTGGAGTTGCTTCATTTATGAACTACAGAGTTTCTAGTGTGTCCTTGTTTTCTGCTGTTTTTAGTTTATTTTAAACCCTGCTAAGTAAAAAAAGTAACAAAATCACAGTTACCTGCGTTTAAACATTGTTGAATCACTCATGATTCTTGGAATAAACAAGTTTTTAAATTTCTTCTGATTTTCCCTGCAGGTTTTGGCGGGCAGGACAGCCTCAGTCTTCAGTCCGTCCCTTCAGGCCTCAGCACTGTGCAGCCTTTAATGATTTTTCAGGCTTCCGGTGGTCCGTCCAGTCGTGGAGCAGCGAGCCGTGTTCTCAGTTCCTGCAGTGGGTTTGTGAAAAACCAGCTGTTTCTTCTGAGTTCATGATCTAAGATCAGTTTAATATTTTCTGGGTGAGTTCAGGTCATGTTGGAATAAACATTGACATCATTGATGTATAATTATCCCTAATAAATATATGTGTGTTTGTTAAGGACTGGTTTCTGTCAGCCTTCGTAAAGTTTGATCTGTACTCCCTGATGCATGCTCAATAATCCAGGTAGAAAAATCTAAAAAAGCTAAGTCTGGTCCTCTGGACCAGACGAAACGTTTCTACAATTTTTTTGCTTTGTTTTGTTTTGTTTTTTGAATGTCCCGAGGACCAGACTTAGCTTTTTTAGATTTGATCTGTGCACAAAAATAAACTTGCCAGACTTTGTGTGTTTTCATTTTTACACGGATACAGATGTAAACTATACATTGCATTTATAAATGTACTGATGTTATTTGAATCAGTTTTATTTCCAAGATCAATATTAAAGTCTCCACACAAAAAAACTTTTTTATTACAACTCTTTTCCAGTAGCTCCAAGATTTTATCAGTGAATATTTCTATATTTGATCCTGGTGATCTATATACATTACTTATTATTGTGTTTTTATCATTCTTTTTTATTATTTCTATTGTTATCATTTCCATGATATTATCAACAATTATTGACATTTCGCTAATTAATTTACATTTTATTTCATTATTAACAAATAGAGCGACTCCACCACCCCTTTTATTATTTCTTTTCATATGATAAAATTCATAACCTTTGATGTAAACATTTGTGTTATCATTGATCTATGTCTCTGACAGTGCTATTATCGTAAAAGTTCTGTTTAATTGTTTTAAGTAATCTGTTATTTTGGATGTATTTGCATTTATGCTTCTATTAGAGAGATTACCATTTGTCATATTGATGTCATTAAACTGCTCTTCATTATAATATTTGCTATATTTTATTACGGGAAAAAATGTATCAATCACATCTTCTACATTATATATTTTAGGTTCTGAGTCTTCGTATGTTGTCATTTTTTAATGTATTTGTTCATTTGACTGTATATTATGTCCATTTTGTGTGCGAGTTGTTTCATTGATTTGTAATTTGTCATCTCTTGAGTTCATCTAAGTTTTTCCAGATCCTTCAGTTCTTTTATCATTTTAGCCTGAGACCCTTCAAGTGTTTCGATCCAGATGTTTCCATTTCTTGTCCAAGTTGATGCTATTTTTTCCTGTTTTTTTTAACCACCTTGCTTCACGTGCAATATTTCCATTTTTTTTTGGTTAGATGTTCATTTATGTAAACGTTTGATCCCTTCAGTTTTTTTTGCTTGCATTATTACCTTGTTTCTTGATTTCCTGCTAATGAACCTGACAACTACTGACGGTTTGTATTTTTCAGATTTACTGGGCAGGGTGTGACAGATTGAAATGCCCTCATGTTTTATGAGCTTTGAGCCAAGAATGTTGGCTTACAAAGACACAAAAAGTCTCGAGGGTTAAAATCCTGGACATAGTATTTAGAAACATGCATGGAAAAGACCTGGGCTGGATTTGAAAAAAATCTGATTTGTCACATTCAGACAGTCTGAAAGAATCAGAAGTGGTTCTCACAGATTTGGGCCACTTTGGCCTGCAGCGTGAAGTCAGCCTTAGTTGTGGTTCTGCTGCGCCATCTAATGTTTTCTAACTACAACAATATCATCTGTTTTAATATGATTGGATGATGTAATCAATAATTGGTGCAAAGGAGTAAAAATATCTACCTCTCCATCTTTTCTGAACTTTTCTTGCAGGCATGAGATTGAAAGTGTCAGAGCTTCAGCGCTCCACCAGATGTCCCTGTTCTGTCAGACTGAAGCTTTGAGTCCAACCAGGTGGAGTCAGGTCCTCTGGATGGATTCTTCTTTGTTGAAACTTTTATTCAAAATACTTCTTCAGTCTGAGGAGCTGCAACAAACTCAGTCTTTCAGCTCCTTCTCATGGAGGTGATTTTAATTAATAGATCTTCATGTTTTCAGTTTGTGATGACTAAACAAAAAACAATGTTGCGAGAAGGCCGCAGGTTCAACTCCCAGCTTTTCTGGGTGGAGTTTACATGTTCTCCCTGTGGGTATTTTCCAGTTATTCCAGTTTCCTCCCACAGATCAAAACCATGCACGTTAGACTGATTCATAACTTTCCCTGAGTGTGAATGATGTTTGTCTCTGTGTGTCCCTGAGATGGACTGAGCCGTGTCCACGGTGTCCCCCGCCTCTCGCACGGTGACACCAGCTCCCTGAGACCCAGAAAGGAGAAGTGGATTAAGACGAGGATCGGTGGTAAAATAATTTGGACAGATTTGTTGGTCCACTTAAATAGAAAATAAATCTTTAATACACAGTCAAGTTTCAAACCATTGTTGACGTTGGTTAGTATCTCAGGAGCCTTCAAGCTTCCCATCAGACATCGAGTCTGTTGAAAGGGAACAAACAGCCTCGGACCCGTTCGGTTCTGTTCACATCGAACACGCAGCACAGAAACTACACAACTGTCTGATCACAGAGGTCCACGTTGGAGGTAAAGCTGCTTCACGGTCCTTCGACCAGAGCTGACAGGATTCATGAAAAGTAGAAAATTCACAGGGCTGTGGTCAACCTCTTAGCTTACGGACGCAAGAGGAAATGCGACCATGCTGCTCAGTGAGTATGGCATGAAAAGAGCCAAAGGTCCAAAACCATTTAAGGTGAAAAGTTACAGAACCATTTGTCACTATATTTGGTATATACGGTACATCAGCAGCTCATTCAGCTCTGAAATGTCCTGTTCCCAGTTAAACGTCTGCAGGTTCTGTCTGGGATCCTTGATGTTCCAGTCTAGCATAGATTGTTGTTAGACTGGACTGTTCAGCAGGACCTGCGGTTCTGATTTTCTTCCTGAGGAAATAAAACCAGAAAGAGAAAACCATCTGAATCAGGCTGTTCGTTTCTGTGGGTAAAAAACCTGCTGACAGATTTAAAACTGCAGCCGGAACATTCCAAAAAGACAAAAATACTTTTTGTTGTTTCAGGACTTTTTTTTATTTTTTTAACTACAGCTGAGTTTAAATCAGGTCCAACATTTCAGTGAATAAAACCAAATATTTTACTCAAAGGAGAAAAGTATCACTGGACAACTCAAACTGTGAAGAAAACAGAGTACCGGTACTATGATTCTCTGGATCACATGTGAGGTAAAATTAGCATTTTAAAAATTGTGTTCTTACTGTATCGTCATTTTTCATAGACCTGTCAGTAACTGTGAGCTACAAGTGATTACTGAAAATGACATTACCACCAAGACATTAATTACAAACAGGAAGTCCTGACTCGCTCTACACTGCTTCTGACTGAACCAAAGTCAGGTGATCAGGTGATGCACAAGGAGCCAATCAAAGGCTCAGCTGATCAAACCATCATAAATCCAGTCTGTTCTCAGGGAGGTGGATGGTTCCTGTCAGGGAACACTCAGCCTGTTGGGAATTTAAGTCTTCACCAAACATGATGAGGATGTATAATAACACAAGAGTGGAGCAACACATCCTGGTAATAAAGCCTCCAAGCCCCGCCTCTTTTTTGGGAAACAACCTTTGAGCTCCGCCTACTTTTGGAGGAAACAACCAGTTTGACTGGCAGGAAATGAAACTCCAGCTGTTTGCTAAGAAAACAGCTTCTAATTTGACTGAAGCATTACTCTGAGGCTTTTTTAACCCCTAAACATCCTGTCTTGTCAGTAAAATATTTATTCAATGTCACCACTCATCAACGGTCTTCAACTTATTATAGAAAAAAAGTTAAATAAATATGGACTGCAGTTTATCAGACTGGATAAATGTTTTTTGAGCCGATTTATTTTGTCAGGAACAGTAAAATAAATAAAAAATATAATAATAAATAATAATAAGTATAAAAATATCTCATTATTAAACACAATGATGTCACATAAGCAGCGCCAGGCGTTTACATTTTTTATTTCTACACACTGCAGTCTTGGTTTGAGGGAACAGGAAGGAGGAACAGATACACAATGGCCTACTGAATGGCCTACTGAACAGCTCATAGCAACAGGTCCCCAATCCCATACTCACAGAGCACCACCCCACAATGCACCTTGTTATGTACCTTGGAGGTGAGACAGTTTTTAAAAACATCATTGTGTTTGTGTTGGCTGCAAGTCTGCTGAAAGACCAGCAGCCTGCTGAGAAGCACTTTTTTTTTACTCAGCCTAATCAGGCTTTATTAGCTCTGCAGAAACACCTGTTGAGTCTCAGCCTTTTAAATACTCTGGGCTGAGACCTGAAAAGTGTGGAGCATTGCTGGGAGCAAGAGGAGCCTTGCTGAGAGCAAGTGTGGAGTTTTGAGATTGCCAGCTGAGGTTGGTTGATGCAAGCAGGGGCTTGTTAGAGCAACTTGTGATCCTTTTAAAGGAAAAGCAAATTTTGATTAAGGCAGCTGTAGTGTTGCATGTGTGTGTTCATAAGTGTCCTCCACCCACTCTAATCACCGTGTGAGCTCTCATGTGGAGTTTGTGTTGAGCTAAGGCTCTGGATGACTGGTGCTGGCTAAACAGCACATGTGACAGCTCTAGTGTTTGTTAGAGTTGTGTGTAGTGGAGGCTTGATACTAACAGGGTTTGTTAATCAAGTAGAGGCTAGTGTGGAAAGACACCAGATGTCGGCTAAAGTTTGTTAGATCCAGCTAAAGATACACTTAAGATAAAAACTGAGTGTTGAGTGACAGCCTTGGTGCTGTGTGGTGTACAGACATTGAGGAGAGCTCCACCCTCTCCCTGCTTGTCTGTGAGTTTGCTCTAAGGGGAGTAGTAGTTGAGCTGTTTAAGCTCTCAAAGTGACTCTGACTGTTTTGATTAGAGTTTTGTATGGACTGAGGTACCTTAAGTGCTATAACTTTGGCCTGGACTTAGAGGTGTGGGCCTGTGAGGCTTGTTTGAGTTAACTTTGGAGACACCGAGGGCAGTGTTTGGGCAACTGTCCAGAAGGACAGCTGAGGTTAACAGTGAGGGTCTGTTACCTTTTTTCTCTTTTTCATTTTGTTGTACTTTTGACTGTGTGAGTGTTGGTAGTCCAGTTTTCATATTTTGTTTGTATAGAGGGACTTTTGTAAGGTAGATCGTCGCCTGGGGAGACACGACGGCCCTGTACAGGGTTGGGTTTGCCTGGGTGGCGTTTTATTCTTTTTGGCCAGACTCACCGTCCACAATTTCTTTGAACCTTTTATTATTTAGTTTTTCTTTTGGATGCTGAACCAGACGAGGACGCTCCAGTCCTGGTGGGAGAAGCCTGGGAGGACCTTGCCAGCCTGGAGTACTTTATTTTAGTTTAATAAAATTTGTTTTAATTCTTTTTCTGTGTCCACTGTCCACTTTGTATGTTTTGGCCTTTACGGGTTGTAACACACCTCGAGGAACACAGTCGAAAGCCTTCTCCAAGTCCACAAAACACATGTAGACTGGATGGGCAAACTCCCATGACCCTAGAGGACCCTAGTGAGGGTAAAGAGCTGATTCAGTGTTTCACAGCCAGAATGGAACACACATTATTCCTCCTGGATCAGAGGTTCGACTAATGATGGGACTCATTTCTCCCATAGTCTACCCCTGAATAGACCATACCAGGTATAGTTGACCTCTGTTAACCTCAATCAGTGATGTCATTGGGAGGTGGAAGAAATACTTCTCGGACCTTCTCAAATCCACCAGCATGTCTTCCATGGAAGATCGGGGGACATCAGGGTTGGTCTCTTTCCATAACCGTGGCTGAGGTCGCCGAGGTAATTTAACACTAGGAATACCAGAATATTCAGATGAGTACTACACTTACCAGAGACTGTAAAATGACAGATTGAGGGATTTGCATTCAATTAGGTTTGTGTGACCCCCTGGGGCTGAAGTCTTTTGTGTGCTCAAAACATCCCCCCAGTAGCCAAAACAAAACATCTCCCCCATATTCCAACAACAACATTCCTTCTGCAGGTTCAAAGTGCAGCTTTTTACAACACAGACCAAACTTTTGGAGATGTTGATGACTCTTTGCAAATGTCAACGCTAGAAACTTCAGTTTATTTTATAGATATACGTTTTATACTTTTTATACTACTATGCAAAAACTCAGGACAGTATTACACTTTTATTATTTCATTTTATGCTTATGTTCATTGGGTGTTTGGTGTTTTAGGGGTGTTTGGTGTTTCAGTGTTGGTGTAAATTTTCATACTTTTATACTACAGGTAGTCCCCGATTTACGAGCGAGATCCGTTACAACGAGGCGCTCGTAAACCGGAAATCTCGTAATTTGGAACGGTTGCCATGTCTCTCGTAAGTCCGAAATTTCGCTCGTAAATTGGAACGGTTTCGCTAGCGCGACTACAAACACTCTATTTTCATCAAAAAACTGCTTATGAGTGCATAAAAATGATCGGAAACGTGTGTCCATATGTTTATCTAACTAACTGTGGTGAAAAAACACATGAAAACTCAGTATTTTTTGCGTTTTTTCCAAAAATTCGCCAGCTCGTAAGTCTGGAACCTCGTAGATCAGAGCGCTCGTAATTCGGGGACTACCTGTATTATGAAAAAACTCAGGACAGTGTTACACTTTTTTACTATTTTATGCTTATGTTTATTAAATGTTTTAGTGTTTAGTGTTTAGATGGTTACTGTTGCACCGAGGGACTGAGAGAAACACAATTTCGGTCCTGTGTATGTCCTGTACATATTGCAGTTCTGACAATAAAGTTGACTTTGACTGCCTCTAAGCGAGCAGGTCCCCGGTTCAAATCCTGGTCCGGGGGCCTTTCTGGGTGGAGTTTGCATGTTCTCTCCGTGCATGCGTGGGTTTTCTCCGGGTGCTCCGGTTTCCTCCCACAGTCCAAANCTTCATCTTATATTGCAGATCTTATTGTTCCATATTTTCCTAACGGATCACTTCGCTCTAGACTGCAGGTTTACTTGTGGTTCCTAGAGTTTCCAAAAGCAGAATGGGAGGAAGATCTTTGAGTTATCAGGCTCCTCTCTTGAGGAACCAACTTCCAGCTTCTGCCTGTGAGTCTGACACATTGTCCAGTTTGAAGACTGGGCTTAAGTTTTTCCTTTTTGATCAATACTATAGTTAGGGTTGGCTTGGGGATGCTGCTATAGGCTTAGACCGCTGGAGGACAAACAGACCACATTTCTTATATGCTACTGTCTTTACTTACTCTGCTCAACCTGTTTTGTATTTTTAATTATTTTTTCTAACCTTGACGTGTTTTTGTGTTTCAGGTACACCTGCACCTGCACCTGACATTCTGTGTTCGTTTGTTTCTCCTTCATGCCCGCTTAAATCCAGCTGGTCGAATCAGGTGGCCACTTGTCCTGAGCCTGGTTCTGCTGGAGGTTTCTTCCTGTTTAAAAAGGCGTTTTTCCTTTCCACTGTCTCCTTTGTGCTTGCTCAGGATGGGAGACTGACAAACTGAAGATTGAACGAGTCTGCTGCTTCCTTTACCAATTGGCTTTTGTATGTGTATATGATGTATGAATGTTTCTGTTCAGTGCTCTGAGATGACTTCTGTCGTGATTTGGCACTATATGAATAAACTGAATTGAATTCAGTCTATTCATTTCTATTTATGTGGAAATGTTTAGAAAAGATAGTGTCTTACCTGGTTGAGATGGATCTAGCAACTAATCTGAGCAGAGCCAAGACCAAAGTGGGACCAGATCCACATGTACCTCATCATAAAGCCGAGCAAAAACAAGTTTAAGTTGTTCGTGTTTTTTTTGTCAGAATCCAGACAGAATGGGTTCTCTCTGTAAAAAAAAAAAAAAAAAAACTTGTGTAACGTCAGTGTATTTTGTCTTCCTGAAGCTCTGACCTTTACTTTGATTCACTTTAATGTTTCTCTTTAACACCCTCCCCACTTTGTACTTGACACAAAGTTTAGACACAAAAACCCGAAACAGCCCGTTTCTCGGTCTCTCTCGCGTTGAGTAATAGCCTTGGAGGAGTTTTCTGGTCTTTTACTTGGTTTCATGTGACAGCTCCCTCTTTGGGGTCTTGTTCCGTGTCCAGCAGCCAGGTGTAGCAGCTCATTAAGGTCTGTAAAGGTATTACTGTGACTGAACGTCTCTGCTGAGCTGTGCAGAACTCCAACACTACAGCAGCTCTAATGTTGGGCTTCACACGTTTGCTCAGAAACAGTTTTTGCACCATGTTCCTGCAACACTGGGGTTTGTTATCAAACTGATCTGGTCTTTACCAGGTTTTACAGTTACTCAAATTTAAGCTCAAGTGAACAAAAACACAACAGACTCCACTGTGCCATGATTTATTGGACACAAATTGGGTCGAGCCCCTGGGCCTGCAGCTTGTGGGACTTCCTTCAGCAGCTGTTTTCTGTTGTGGAGGATCTAGTCCCACTCTTCTTTCCATTGTTGAGGTTTCTGCTCAGGCCTCTGAAGGTCCATCCATAGCGTTTCAGTCAGGTTGAGGGTCTGGACTGTTGCAGCACCTTGCTTCTTGTCTTTCTGACCCGTTCTGTTGTAGAGCGGCTGCTGTGTTTGGGACCATGATTCTGTTGGACCCAGTTTGGTCCAAGCTTCACCTATCAGACAAATTGACTTGTTGACTCTAGAACCCTTTGAGTTCATGGTGCACTCTTTGACTGCCAGGAGCCCAAACCATCAGCCCTCCACCACCGTGCTGACAGCTGGGATGAGGAGTTGAATCTGATGTGGTGTGGTTGGTTTCCTTCAAACATAGAGCAATGCATTCTGGGTAACCATTTGTTCTTTGGTGTGGTTTTGTCCCAGAAGTTTTGTTGAAACTTTCCAATCCTGTCAAGCTGCCATGTTGTAAGAGAGAAGAGGATTGCTGCTGGAGCTTTTCCAAACAAGACACGAGCTGTAGCCTTTGACCCGAGATGGAGCTAATTTCTCTGAACCATTGCACAGTCTGACCTTCAGGGTGAACTTGCTGCGGTGTTTTACTCCTGAGAAGATTGACAGTTGTCTAAAATGCTTTCCACTTGTGAGTAACTGTTCTCTCTGCAGTATGTTGCAGACTAATGTTGCTTCTCCATAGTCATTGCTGATAACTTTCCATCTTGGCATTGTGTTAACACACCTGTGTGCCACAGAGCAACAAAAACGTCTGCTTTCCTCGAGGTGGTCCCACTGATGGTGATCAGTTAATCAACGGGTCCTGGCTGAGATCCTGAGGAAGCAGCGAGTCTGAACCAGTTTTCCTCTCACAGCTTCACTCGGTGGAACGTGTTGTGTGTTTCCGTTCACTTGTGGTATCGTCTGAATCATTTTCAAACCAGAGCAGACCTGTTTGAATGTGTCCCCAGCAGTAAAACCCTTGAATTGACAGATCGCAAATCATATCTCCTTGATGCTCCGCTCACCTGACTCGTTTCAACTGGGTCCACAAAAATCCATCAAGAGGCTCTCACAGAAGTACATAACCTTCATGCTTGGTTAAAACTACACGACAATCCCACATTTTTCAGCATGATCACTGACATTCACTGAAACATGTTGAGCAAAGCCAAGCATGCCAGTCTGTGGTCACAGAAACTATCGTCCTGCATCGAGTCAGACCGGAGCACACGCTGACTGTTATTAGTGATGACAGCGCCTGCCATGAAGATAACAATTATTTTGATTGTTCAGGAGTCAAACTCTGTATCAAATGAGCACTCAAGTTTCATTTTTCAGAAAGAGGCTTCATGCTGTGGCTGTGAATCAACCCCAAATTTGTAAATTACTCGACAATCGGGGGCTGCCTGAAGTGAGGGGACCTAATAAAAACCGAGGCAACGCTCATCATCACCAGCAAATATTGTATTCCCGAGCCGCTCTGCCTTTGGTTCCTGAAAAACACAATACCAAATCTGGGATGATGACCTGTGCATGACTTCTCTGTATGGATTTCCAGTGGTGATAAAATGCCCAGATGTGATTCAGTTCTTTGTTTGAAGCCACCAACAGAGGCTGTACTTTCATTTTGTAATGTTGGGCTGCAAAATGTAGGTTTTGCTTATTCATTTACATGTACTGTACCGTATTGTCCGGCCGAAAAGTCACACCGCCCTATAAGTCGCATTGTCCAATTATGTCCAATAAATTGGAAACATCCATAAACATGTCGCACCGCCATATAAGTCGCATCTATTATGTGTCACCACTGACGCGTCGCGTGTGTTACACGTCACCGCTGACAACCCGAAATGTGGGCCAGAGGTTTGCCCTGCTGCATATGGCAGCCACAGGAGCTGCACTGAAGGACTTTGACAAGATTAACACGATAAAAACAATTATTTGTTTGCTGAAAATTATAGCAAAGATGTGTCTTAGCTTAACCTTTCCTTAATAAATGCACGTAATTGTCAAATCAGCTGGATTTAAAAAGTAGTTTCGCTATGTGCACCCACCCGCACGGGTCAAATTTTCTTTAAAATTTAGCAAGATAAACACTTAAAAATATATATTTGTTAGCTGACATTATAGCAAAAGTGTTTCTGAGCTTAACCGTTCTATAATAAATTCACGTAATGGCCATATCTGCTGGATTTAAATTGTTTCGCTTTGACATCTTCCAAACGGTCACGCGCGCTGCTAAAATAAATGATAAATAAATCGAATTTTAGCTAAAAAATCTACAGCTAAACAGTTTGTAAATGTCCACCCAGTAATTTCTTTCTGTAAGTTTAATGAAAATCTGTCCTGTGGTTCTTGAGCTATTTTGCAAAATAGTACCCGTTACAACACGGAGCTAACCGCTAACAATCTACGGTGCTAAAACATAGAATTTTTGCTCAAAAATCTCATTCAGCTAACAGTTTGTAAATGTCCATCTAGTGATTACTTTCTGTAAAATTTATCAAAATCTGTCGTGTGGTTCTTGAGCTATTTTTCAAAATAGTACCCATTAAAACACGGAGCTAACGCTAACCCATCTACGGTTATAAAACATTGAATTTTAGTTAAAAGATCTCATACAGCTAACAATTTGTAAATGTCCATCTAGTGATTACTTTCTCTAAGTTTGATCAAAATCTGTTGTGTGGTTCTTGAGCTATTTTTCAAAATAGTACCCATTAAAACACGGAGTTAACCGCTAACAATCTACGGTTATAAAACATTGAATTTTAGCTCAAAAATCTCATACAGCTAACAGTTTGTAAATGTCCATCCAGTGATTAGACAAGAAAGTTCATTCTCAATAGTCCAGGTATCAAATCCGCTCATTCTCAATCAGTTCATCTGGACAGTTTCTTTTTAGTAGAAACGTTTCACCCTCACTCCAGAGGGCTTCGTCAGTCAGAGTAGTCCCAAGCACACTGAAGTTACCCCACCAAGTAAACAACTTAAGTGGACCAACCAGTTTGCTGTAGCCAAGATGGTTTCTGGGGGCTTGTCCCTCGTCGACTCCTCCCAGGCAGGCAGACATGTCCAAAGTGGTTCAAGACAAGAAAGTTCATTCTCAATAGTCCAGGTATCAAATCCGCTCATTCTCAATCAGTTCATCTGGACAGTTTCTTTTTAGTAGATCCAGTGATTACTTTCTGTAAGTTTGATCAAAAGCTGTCCTGTGGTTCTTGGCCTATTTTGCTAACAAACGCTGAGCTAACAGTAGTTCAGACCTCCAGAGTTCAGGAGGCCGGGCTGCGACAGAGTGAGTCCGACCAGAGGAGGCTTCCTTTGGACACATGAGCCGGGAACGGTCAGTGGACCCTAGCGGCCGAAACTGGTACTGCCTGCGCCCCTAGCGGCCGAAAGTGGTACTCTACCATTTTTTGCCAAAATAAAAAACTGTCATATCTCTGTCAAAAATTGGTCTAAAAATATGGGGAAAAAATCCATAAATTTGCCCTATAAGTCGCAGGGCATGCAAATTAGGCAAAAAGGCGCGACTTATACATCAAAAAATACGGTATGTAGCATTTTTATTTTACTTATTCTAATACAGTATAACTTTTTAAAACCCTTTCCACAAATACGTTGTATCTTTGAATACATAACACGTTTTTTTAAATGTCTTTGTCCACACAAAAGCACCAAAAGCGACTCAAAATGCTGTAGGAACTATGCCAGGCCTGTATGTGGCGCTGCAAAGCTGCCTTGAATGTACACCAAAAACAGGAAACAAGGCACGGAGCATGTGCATAAAACATCATTTTTCAAAAGTTGGATTTTGGCTGTCCACACAAAAACACAAGGGTGGTGTTTCAAGATTGTTTTAAACTGTTCCTAAAACAACACATATAGACACAAATTTACAAAAATACATTCCTG
>JBBPBX010047439.1:0-17480 GCA_038048925.1 Garcialebias charrua | reverse complement strand
AACTATTCAAAGAAAATCAACTCTCTTTTATTTTTAAATTTTTTTTTTATGTTTAAAATTTTCTACCTTTATCTGAAGATAGCGGATGGCTTCAAGTGCTAAGCACACACAAAAAAAATATTTAAATTGGGATTAACAAACTTAACCTATTAGTGACGATAGGTGACTGCATAAAAATAGTTAGTGGGTTTTAGGTATGGTTGTAGGGCTGAACAATTAATTGCATTTGCAATAAAATCGCAATATGATAAAACAAGATTTTCTAATCGCGAAGGCTGCAGTTTGATTGGTCACATGACCTGGTTAAGTGACTTGTGAGTGAGTGGAGCAAACCAGAGCAGAGAGTGGGAGAAGTCAACACTGCGCTTTAACCAGTTGCACAATGACGTCAGGCTCGACAGAAGCTGATACATCTGAAAGTTTGGTACCAAAGAGGGGCAGCACGTCCGTTGATGGCTATAAAAAAACAAGACGCTGTGCGTGAGTTTTTTTTTTTTTTTTTACATCTAAAAGATTTAATAAGAACAGATACTAGTTTATTTTGTGTTCACTGAGTTTGAATTCCCAGAAAATAACGAGTTGGTTAAAGCAGATTCTCTTTATGTTTTTTGCACTTTATTTTTTATGATGTTACTGGCTGGAAAGCAGTAAGTTATTTTTTTATATCTAATTTTTTATATTTATTTATTAACTGTCATGTGAAGTTTAGACAGTACCGTAGTTAGGAAGTTCACTTAACATGTTTACTACCGGTATTATGTTTATGAAACAAGAAAAAATAGAAATGGTAAAAAGAAAAGGCATAGATTTGTTTGCTTTATTGTAATCTCTGCTTTAAATAAATCTGACATTGTTTATTATAAAACAGATTGATTTATTGCTTCGGTTTGTTGAAAAATACTTGAGAAGATATTTTTTTTTAAATTGCGTTTTAAATCGCAATTGCAATTCATAGAAAAAAAAATTGCAATTAGATTATCTTCCAAAATCGTTCAGCCCTATATGGTTGTCCAGTTTGTGTTGCTTTATAATTTCATTTCCCGATGCTTTGCATAAAAATTGTTCCACTCATTTATACAACAGTCCAGAAAGGGACACAAAAAAATGCTTTTCCCAGATGAAACTCTCCAGCTCTACATGGGGGATCCCAAGGCGTGTCCAGGCCAGAGAGAATACCTCCTGAGAGTTCTGGGTCTTCCTTTCAATCTCTTAACAGTGGGATGCGCCTGGGAAACCTCCAGGAGGCGGCAACAAGAAGGCCTAGTCCAGGGGTGTCCACATTTTTTCATTTGTGGGCCAAAACTATCAAGATGAAAGGCCTCGTGGGCCACAAAGATGTGAATGTAACTCTCATCGTGAACAATATTTTAGAAAATGGACAAAAGTTTACCAATTTTAGTTTTAAATTGTTATAGATCCAAAACATTAAAAGTCTCATAAACACTAAGCTTATTATTATTATTATTACCATATTTTCCGGTCTATAAGTCGCACCCTTTTGCCTAATTTGCATGCCCTGCGACTAATAAAGAGGTGAGACGTGTTTATGGATTTCCCCCCATATTTTTAGACCAATTTTTGGCTCAGATATGACCGTTTTTCATTTTGGCAAAAAATGGTGCAGTACCACTTTTGTCCGCTAGGGTACACCGACCGTTCCCACCTCATGTGTCCGACGGCAGCCTCCTCTGGTCGGACTTACTCTGTCGCAGACCTGCCTCCTGCTCTGGAGGTAACTACTGTTAGCTCAGTGTTTGTTAGCAAAATAGCTCATAAACCACATGGCGGATTTTTAAAAAACTTACAGAAAGTAATTACTTGGTGGTCATTTACAAACTGTTAGCTGTTGGAATTGTTTGAGATTAAATTTGATGTTTTATGGGCATAAACGTGTCGCGGCTAGCTTAGTTGTTTTTCCCGTGTACTGTATATTTTAGCAAATACGTAGCTCATAAACCACTCAGAAGTTTTTCTTTAAACTTACAGAAAGTAAATTATTTGGTGGTCATTTACAAATTGTTAGCTGTTGGAGTTGTTTGAGCTAAAATTCGATTTATTTATAATTTATTTTCGCAGCGCACGCAACCGTTTGGAAGACGTCAAAGCTAAACAATTTAAATCCAGCAGATTTGACCATTACGTGAATTTATTAAAGCTATAGTATGTAAGATTGTAATGTAGTCTGTAACTTTTCAAACAATATATTTTTAACATATTTCTTCACTCAGTCACTATCTACTGACAAACTGATGTTAGACCAAGTAATCTCTGAAAAAATCTATTGTCCCCTTGCTTCTCTATCAGCATTTATAAAAACACTGAAAACACAAGAGTGACCAGGACACTGACAGCCAATAAAAACAGAGTTGTTTGTCACGCCCCAACCCACGCCCCCACCTGTCCCAGCCGCAGCTCGTTCTCATTAAAAGGATTGCAAAGCGATGCAGGACTGTTTTTTATGTGACACAAAATGTATTAAATATCCCTTCTTTATCCCAGAGCTGGACTTTTATTTAGTTTTTTTGCCAAAAGCCAAGTGATCGCTTCATCCTGCACTGACAGACATGAGGAAATGGATTTGTCACGAGCGAATTAAAACATGTCCAACGTTGCTTTGTGAACCTCTGATGATTTCTGCTGGATTTTGTGTTGTAGGATGAGTGATTCGTGGTTTTATTAAATTTTTTTAACAGTTATATTATCAAATAAACACAGAATATCGCAGCGCAAAGACAGGAGGAGGTGGAGCATTCCACACATTCCAGACCAGCAGCGCAGCGACATGAGGAAGTCACGAGCGAATTAAATCATGTCCAAACGTTGCTTCGTGAACCTCTGCTGGTGTCTGCTGGATTTTGTGTTGTAGGATGAGTGATTCGTGGTTTTATTAATTTTTTTAACAGTTATATTATCATATAAACACAGAATATCGCAGCGCAGACAGGAGGAGGTGGAGCATTCCACACATTCCAGACCAGCGCTGACAGAGGAAGTCACGAGCGAATTAAATCATGTCCAAACGTTGCTTCGTGAACCTCTGCTGGTGTCTGCTGGATTTTGTGTTGTAGGACTAGCGCTCCATGGTTTTATTATATTTTATTAGAAGGTTTTATTTCCATAAACACAGAATATCGCAGCGGCTCTGAGCAGACAGAAGCAGGGGGCGGAGCAGATCCCAAGTTCACCAGAAGCACGGACTGTGCTCCCTCCCCTCAGAGCCATATATGGCTCTGAGGGGAGGGAGCAGAATGCTTTTCTGCGCTGAAAATATTTCTAAGTCCCAGAGAGTCCCAGAGAGTTCAAATATCGCAGACCCCAGCTTTAAGGAACGGTTAAGCTAAGACACATCTTTGCTATAATTTTCAGCAGACAAATAATTGTTTTTACCGTGTTAATCTTGGTAAAAGTCCTTCCGTGCATGCTTCTGTGGCCGCCATTTTCAGCAGGGCAAATGAGGGCGGCGCTGACACGTCGCGGTGACGCATGATAGATGCGACTTAAATAAAGGTGCGACATGTTTATGGATTTTTCCAATTTATTGCCAATAATTGGACAAAACGACTTATAGAAGGGTGCGACCTATCAGGCGGAAAACACGGTAAAAGGATTTGAGTTATTTGATTTGTTGGGCCTATGGTATGTTGTTTTCTTGTACAGTATTTGGAAAGTTCATTTTAGTCTGTTCTCAGCAACAAAAGCGTAATATGATCAAGTGTCCTTTTAAAAGGAGATCGATCAGTCTTTTGGACCAAAGCAGCCCAAAAGGCTGATCGAAGTTCTGAAAATTCATCCAACTGTCAGTCGCTACAACAGATTCATAGAAGGTTTGATAAAGTTGATCAATTCGTACTGTCGAACCTCCTCTTGCTCTGTTCCACCATGACCCCTGAACACACCATGATACCTGAGCAGAGACTCACCCACCTTCGAGCAGAGTGTACCGGACAGCTGTAGTTATTTCTTTACAGTTAAAAACAGCCTCAGAAACCAATAAATTATTTATATTTAGCCTTTAATGACTATTTTGTTAAACAAACACGACAAATATGTGATGTCAATATTTTTGTTTCCTCATTTCTTTTGATTTTCCGGAAGTTACACGACCCACAGTCAGTGCGACACCATTTGAGAAACAATTATTTAAAATCTGTTAAACTTTGACATTCTAGTTGCTTATTTTTCCTTTTGAACATCCAAACTTGTGAGTGTAGTCTGGTTACAGAACAGAGCATGGTGCTAGCATGTCGTGCGGCGTTTTCTATTTCCGGTTCGCTACCTCAGTGTTTCTGTTTGTTTCTGATTTGTTGAACTTGACCCACCTCCTTCTTCTGAGCTGCTTCTCTGCACGCTGAGCGGCGCATTCATGAAAACCAGCTCCACCTGCTTCTTCAGCAGCTTCCTCAGAGCTCCGGTCTTTTCACGGAACGAGCTGCCGTTCTGACGGTAACCGTGAACACACAGAACCCGGAGAGGAGCCATCACGAAAACCGACCGGACAGAAGCGAACGGGCAGTTTCTGTTCCGAGTGTAACGTCATAAAACATAAACATATATTTTATATGAAAAATAACTTTAACTAGACACAAAAAAGTATACGAACAACGAAGAACACCGCCCTAGTGTGTGAAATTGATACAGTTGTTAAAAACATGATATCTATGGTTAAAAATACAGTAGTGGGGATTCAAGTTTAACCGGAAATAAGACATGTACTTCCGGCCTTTTATTTTCAAAGTAAAATTACTTTAATAATTGTGAATGCTGTACTACTGTAAAATCGACAACTCCTGAATGGGCTCTATGCACCATAGATATATATGCACGCTCCACTTCCGTGTTTGATTAATAGACCATGGGAACTTCCGGTTCAGAGCGGAAGCTAGCGGAGCGCTAAGTTTGAAAGGCAATGGCTGAGTCTCTTGCGTTTACTCGTTGTTTGTTGGAACTTCCCAAAATTTCCGTGAATGATGTAAGACACATTGTTCGTTTCTCAAGCTCAGCTCCACAGAGCTTAATGGATAAAGGCTTCAAATTTTGTTTGTTCTTACATAACAAACTTTGAAGGTAGGTCGCTAATGCTAACTCATAACTAGCATCACAACTCCTTGACCGAAGACTAGAAAGCTGTGTTTTGAAGACATTGCTTTTGCAGACTAATGTTTCACACATCTGTTTGTAATATCCAGTGTCAGGTAAAAGCTGCTTTACAGGGGAAGTGACCGTAAGAGCTCGGTGTTATCACTCAATGAAGAAATCTGAGGCTCCTCACCAACTGAGAGTAGGGATACCAAACAAGATCTATCGTTCCGTCCTGTTGGACTTGTTCTGTTGTTCCAAGTTCAGTTGATCATGTTCTGCAATTTAATATTAATACATTTCACTCTGGAATACAATTACACAGCTTGTATCTGTATAATTGTATAGTTAAGTTAAGCAGACGACTGAAAAGGTGGTAAGCAGTGGCAAGCAAGCTGAGTAGGTTATTTAACACAGATCGCTGGAAGATTTAAGACCAATAATGATGTAAACAACATTTTAAATGTATATTTACAACTTACAGAGGACCTATTAAGCTCACTTTTACACTGCTTTTGAGCACAAGGCTTAAACTATTTTGCATTAAACATTATTTTGAAATATGTGTCTAAAGTTCATTCTGTATTTCAGCTTACACTGCGTGATGCAGCACCTGTTGTGCTGACAAGGAGTTCCTGTTCTTGTGTTGCTGGGAAAGCAATGTGCAACCATTTAGTTGCCCTCCTGTACCAAACTGCATATTATTCACAGAGTGGGATGTCAGCCGTGCCACCTGTCCTGTCATGCACTGAAACTGAACAAAAGTGGCACAAACCTCGAACCATGGTTTGTATTGTTTTTTTTTTTTTTTTGCAGTGTTCTTTTCTCTAAAGTACTTATAAGTAATGTTTGATGTATTTTGTAGGGAGTAAAGCCTGGACCAGTGGATGGCATGGCAGTTCTCAAGGCCAAATCAGGAGCTACTTCAACTAGTGGAATAAGGTATACTGTACTACACATTTGTGGTTATGTCCTTGTTTAAGAAAAAGTCATATTTTAGTTCTACTGTAGTTTATTAATTTTTAACAAGTTTCAAGTCTGGCGGTACTTGCAAGAACTATCTTTTATTACATGGTACTTAATGTTCTACAGTACACCAAATCAAACTAAATCCCTTGTGTAAGAACACATTCAAAATGTTTTTTAATTACTTCATACTCCTTTCTTACATTTGTAAAAGATAATTAGGTCAAACATAGAATATTATCACTACACCTTACATTATTTAAATATCCACTCTAATTTATTTTTTAGATCCACTCTCTACAAGGGATACAGTGGTGAGCTGCCAGCCCCGTCCACTCTGAACCCTTCTCCTCACTATGCTGCATTTGAGCCAGAAATCCTACCCTTGATCTGCCACATGAACATCTCCACGGATAAACCTCTTGTGGACTCTCAGTTTGGAAAAGTGCAGGCTGGCAGTTTTCTGTCTTATCACCATCCTCCATTGTTTCCTCATGGCAAGACGATACATGAAGATGCACCACCTTATCCAAAGTTACCACTGGACGACTACCACATCACACCAACTGACTGTAGTTTTGTACCAACGAGCCAGGAACAACTTCATCTGCACTCACTGAGTGTGACACTGTCCCAGTCTCGTCTAATAGAAGCTTCAACAAGAGGTCAAAGTGCACTGGAGAGACCAGCATTTGGCTTGGTGGAAATTAAGTGTCCAAACACCCAGAGCTACATCGACTGTGGATACTTAATGGTGGAACAAGGCCAGCACAAACTTAAGAAAAGTCATTCATATTACTGGCAGATACAGGGGCAGCTGCTCATCACTGGAATGTCATGGTGTGATTTTGTTGTATGTGCTAATGATGACATGTTTGTGCAGCGCGTTCATAGGGATGAGGTAATGCTGACCACTCTGAAACAGAAATGTGATTTGTTTTTCTTTTGTACTTACCTCTCAAAATACCTATCTGTTGGTTAAAATTAAAAACACAAAGTTGTCAAGTTAATATTACTTGTTCAACAGTATTTACAGTAAAATTAAGTTGCTGTAATTGTAGTATCCTTAATATGTTAATTGCTCATGTTGTAATGCAAATATTTTTGTTTCCATTACAAAGCAATTGTTGAGAATCTTCACCAGCAAATTGTTGTGATTGTTTCAAGATTTAAAAAAAAAAATTAGATTTGTTTTTGTGAAGATTTTTTATATACATATACACAAATGTGCAACAGGTTTGGGACAACTATTTAACAGTAAAGATTTCACAAAATATGAAATTGGTGGATCTTATTTGGACAACTCACAATTGATAATGAAAAAGCCATTAAATTATCAACATACTTAAAAACAAATGATTCTTGTAAAGTTATAAACAACTAGAAATACACAGTATTAGATTAGACGAATGTAAAATTAATATACTGTTAGAAGATTGTTATACAGTACAACAAAAAATACAAAAAAAATTGTAAATTACATTAAAATGAGCAAATTACTTCAAAATCAATTGAGGCAACTATATATATATATTTTTAAACAATTGTATATACAAACTGTCAAACAGTCATTTTCTGGCCCAGGTTTTAACGAGGGGCCCATTCTGGTAGTTGACCAGGACACAGGCCACAGCAAAAAGCTGGTGAATGCAGCCAGTTAGGGACAAGGGGATCTCGGTGTTGAAGAGTTTGTGCTCCTTAACCCTTCTGATCACATGCTACACGTGAACTCTGAGCCTTGCAATAGACTGTGTCTTCTTAACATCTGCTCCTGACAGCTGCTGCTTCTTCTTCAGGAAGGCAGGTATGACTTCAGGTAGATTCTGCTTAACTGTCTCCTCATCCAGCCAGATGCCAATTGCTCCAAGCACCGTGTAAAGGAAGTTAGCCCAGGTGGTGATGATACGGCTCACAGTGGACTGATGGATCTTAAATTTGTGAGCTAGGTCTTTCTGCACTGGCCCCAGTGATAAGTATGTCATAAAGAGAAAAAAATCATCAATGGGCTGGAGAGACTGCAAATAAAAATAATGTTTATGCTTTAATATAACCAAAGATTAAAATCACAGCGTTGTGCGATGTTTGTAACTAAAACATCAATACATATTCAAATAAGAGAGAGAGTAAAAGCTTACTGTTGAAACAACAGATTGAATAATCTGAGCTCTGGTCACAGGAATGATGTCATTTGTGGCTGGTTCTATCTGGCTCCAAAAGGACATCAGGTGGGCATAACTTGCAAATCTGTTAATAGAGCAACATCTTTGGTTAAAATCTCAAAGAATCCTAAAGCTTTTCAGAATGCAGGAGTTACAGAAAGCTTTTTGCATTTTTTAGAAAAAAACAAACACACTTGTAATTACTGATCCAACAGGTGGCACTGTTTTATTATTATATTTTAAAATGCTCATTGCCCATATCAGCTGGCACAAAATGACGACTACAGACCTTTGTGGTTCGTAATTGCAAAATTATCCCGGCGAATGTTGATAATCCACTTCTTCCTCAACTCATCTTCTTTAGGAAATGAAAAGAAACTCAAAGTAGAGTTACATCGAGCTGACCCTGTACACTTGGGAACACAACAGTGATAGCTTGATAAGCTATCTTCTCTTCTTTGGAACGAAAACATTGTTTTTTTTACATGTCATTGTGTAGACACAACCACAATATACAAAAAATACAAAACAAAAACAAACACTCAGTTTAAATCGTACCACTCGCCTTTTCTGACTTTCGTAAAGCTGGAGTGTGTGTTACAACCGGAAGCTTGTATACGATACTATTTTAAACCGGAAATACGTCACGCCGCTCTGTGCATATAGCCCATTGTTTTCTTGTTTTAATCATAAAATGAATGAATAAATCAATCAAATCAAATCAAAATCCAGGAAGTGCTGTATGCTGTTGAGCGGGAAGCGGAAAACAGAGGAGAAGAAAAAAGATGAAGCGAGGAGGATTCACAGGATGAGGTATGAGTTTTAGGAATTATTTTGTAGGTTGGCTAAAAGAAATCCTGACAGTAATCAGCTGAGACAACCACTATTTTCATGTTTTCTTTCTGTATCAAAATATTAAAAGATTTTTGGCCTAAATCTTCTGACTTAAACGAGGAGAGATAGAGGGGATTTTATATTTTACCTACTTTAGCTGCTTGTTTATTATATTATTAAAATATACGGACTATGCATTGAATAAAATAGATCTAAAATATTCCACAGGTATTTATTAATTTTTTTCTCAACCATTTTACAAAATATTTGACTGTTAAAACTTCATCAGACTATCGTTGTTTAGTTATTTGGTCCATATTCCCTCCATTAATTACATTACAAAGCACAACTTATAGCTTTCAGAGTAATGTAAAAACGTGTTTTATAATAATGACTAGTTTGCTTTGGACAGAAATGCCACTGTTAGTTTAAAACAACAGAATCAAAAGACTAGGATTACTGAATTAAATTTTTATCTAAAATGTAAAAATTGATATAAATGAAAAGTGACATTATTTGACTCATTTAGTTTAAAGTCTGTGTAAGTCTTAAGATTTAAAAGAAGTCAAAACTTTCAGTCTTAATTACCGTATGGAAACTTGGATAAATGAGAGCCTTCACATGTATTAAATGTAATAATGTCTTCTTTTTCCTTTTAGCCTGCTGTGAGTCAAGACGTCCCTTCACTCTCTGGTGGTCGTGTTTTGGTAAATGATCCAGCACTATGGCCAAAAGACTTGAATGACACAGAACGATGCTCTGTTGTCCAAATAGGCCCTGTTAAGCTAGATATTGACTTCCCTAGAAATCCAGATGGACGCAGATTTATATCACAGTATTACCACATGGTAATGAAAAATGGATTAGCTCTAAGACTGCTACTCACCCTTCCTGTGACTGTAGCTTCAGGTGAAAGAAGTTTTTCAGCACTTAAACGGCTAAAAACATACCTGCAGTCCACCATGTTACAGGACAGAATGTCTTCCCTTGCTGTCATTGCCATTGAACATGAGGTCAGGAAAACAATGGACACGGATGCACTAATACAAAAGTTTGCAGAGGCCAAAGTCCGTAGGGTAAGGTTCAGCAAGTGATGTCAACTGTGCCAGCCAGCTCAGCCAGTCACACATCCACCACTGACTTTAAATGTAAACGCGCTGCCCCTGACGCTCAATTCGCGTTTGGTGTGAACGTGGCTTAAGAATCTTCAACAACCTCTCTGCTGTTTGATATATTGTGTAGATAACATTTTAATTGAAATACATAAAGTCAAGAGACAAATCAAAAGTTTTCCCAAAAAACAACTTTTTATTGTCCTTTTTAGAGGTTATACAGTACAAAAGTGTCTCATGCCTGGACATCTTGCTGTTCATATCGAGCCAGTGTGTGAATTAATCTCAAAGTACCACATCTCAACTACACACACACACACACACACACACACTTTTTCACATTGATCTAACTGTTCCCTGTTACAGAATATGTAATATAACATTAAAATAATTAAAAATGTGAAAATCTTCTAATTTAGGAAAATATATTTCTACTGTATTTCTCACATCTACCCTCTCTATTTGTTTGTGTTTATCTAGTGTTGTTGAATTTTGGTGTAAGACTTGATTTAGAGACTTTTATTGCAATAATAAAACATGTTTTACAAAAAGACTTTAAAGGTACAGTCTGTAGTTTTTGTAGAACGCTGCACTTAGAAAAATTTTCAACAGGGAAATCATTCTGGTCCCTCCCCCTCAGAGCCATATATGGCTCTGCTCCCCCTTGCTCTCGCTGAAATTCAGCTCTGCCAAAGTCTGCCTCCTTAGCTCCACCTCCACTACATGTCCTGTCGCAGCCGCTGCGAATTTCTGTGTTTAAATGTTAATAAAACGTTCTAAAAAATAAAATAAAAACATGGAGCGCTGGTCCAGCACACCAGCACACCATGAAATCTGCTGAGCCTCGCGCAGCCACGTTGAACCCAAGTTTAATTCCATCCATCCATCCATCCATTTTCGTCTGCTTATCCGGGGTCGGGTCGCGGGGGTAGCAGCCTAAGTAGGGAGGCCCAGACTTCCCTCTCCCCAGCCACTTGGAGCAGCTCCTCTGGGGGAATCCCAAGGCGTTCCCAGGCCAGCCGAGAAACATAGTCCCTCCAGCGTGTCCTGGGTCTTCCTCTGGGTCTCCTCCCGGTGGGACATGCCCGGAACACCTCACCAGGGAGGCGTCCAGGAGGCATCCTAACCAGATGCCCGAGCCACCTCAACTGGCTCCTCTCGATGTGGAGAAGCAGCGGCTCTACTCCGAGTCCCTCCCGGATGACTGAGCTTCTCACCCTATCTCTAAGGGAGAGTCCAGACACCCTGCGGAGAAAACTCATTTCAGCCGCTTGTATCCGAGATCTCGTTCTTTCGGTCACAACCCAAAGCTCATGACCATAGATGAGGGTGGGAACGTAGATCGATCGGTAAATTGAGAGCTTTGCCTTTCGACTCAGCTCTCTCTTCACCACGACAGACCGGTACAGCGCCCGCTTCACTGCGGATGCTGCACCTATCCGCCTATCGATCTCACGCTCCAGTTTTCCCTCATTCGTGAACAAGACCCCGAGATACTTAAACTCCTCCACTTGGGGCAGGACCTCCTCCCCGACCCGGAGAGGGCATGCTACCCTTTTCCGGCTCAAGACCATGGCCTCGGATTTGGAGGAACTGATCCTCATCCCGGCCGCATCACACTCGGCTGCAAACCGCTCCAGCGAAAGCTGTAGATCACGATCTGATGAAGCCAATAGGACCACATCATCTGCAAAAAACAGAGAAGCGATTCTAAGGCCACCAAAACGGATCCTCTCAACACCTTGGCTGCGCCTAGAAATTCTGTCCATAAAAGTTATGAACAGAATCGGTGACAAAGGGCAACCTTGGCGGAGTCCAACTCTCACTGGAAACGAGCCTGACTTACTGCCGGCAATGCGGACCAAGCTCTGACACCGGTCGTACAGGGACCTAACAGCCCATATCAATGGGCCTGGTACCCCATACTCCCGGAGTACCCCCCACAGAACCCCCCGAGGGACGCGGTCGAATGCCTTTTCCAAGTCCACAAAGCACATGTAAACTGGTTGGGCAAACTCCCACGCACCCTCCAGGACCCTGCTGAGGGTGTAGAGCTGGTCCAGTGTTCCACGACCAGCACGAAAACCACATTGCTCCTCCTGAATCCGAGGTTCGACTATCCGACGGACCCTCCTCTCCAGAACCCCTGAATAGACCTTACCAGGGAGGCTTAAGAGTGTGATCCCCCTATAGTTGGAACACACCCTACGGTCCCCCTTTTTGAATAGGGGAACCACCACCCCAGTCTGCCAATCCAAGGGAACTGCCCCGATGTCCACGCGATATTGCAGAGTCGCGTAAGCTAACACAACCCCACAACATCCAGAGCCCTAAGGAACTCAGGGCGAATCTCATCCACCCCTGGAGCCCTGCCACCGCAGAGCTTTTTAACCACCTCGGTGACCTCAGCAACAGAGATTGGAGAGCCCGACCCAAAGTTCCCAGGCTCCGCTTCCTCAGTGGAAGACGTGCCAGTAGGATTGAGGAGTTCCCACGCCCGAGTTTTTGCCTCAGCAACCACCCGAGCCGCATGCCGCTTGGACTGTCGGTACCTATCTGCTGCTTCCGGGGTCCCACAGGCCAAAAAGGCCCAATAGGACTCCTTCTTCAGCATGACAGCATCCCTCACCGCCGGTGTCCACCACCGGGTTCGAGGGTTGCCACCACGACAGGCACCAACAACCTTGCGGCCACAACTCTGATAAGCTACCTCGACAATAGAGGCGCGGAACATGGCCCACTCGGACTCAATGTCCCCCGCCTCCCTCGGAACGTGTTCAAAGCTCTCCCGGAGGTGGGAGTTAAAGCTCCGTCTTACGGGAGACTCTGCCAGACGTTCCCAGCAGACCCTCACAATACGTTTGGGTCTGCCAGGTCTGACCGGCATCCTCCCCCACCATCGGAGCCAACTCACCACCAGGTAGTGGTCAGTGGACAGCTCCGCCCCTCTCTTCACCCGAGTGTCCAGGACATGCGGCCGCAGATCAGATGAGACGACAACAAAGTCGATCATCGAACTGCGACCTAGGGTGTCCTGGTGCCAAGAGCACATATGTACACCCTTATGCCTGAACATGGTGTTCGTTATGGACAATCCATGACGAGCACAGAAGTCCAATAACAGAACACCACTCGGGTTCAGATCAGGGGGGCCGTTCCTCCCAACCACACCCCTCCAGGTCTCACTGTCATTGCCCACGTGAGCGTTGAAGTCCCCCAGTAGAACAAGGGAGTCCCCAGGAGGTGCACTCTCCAATACCCCCTCCAAGGACTCCAAAAAGGGTGGGTAATCTGCGCTGCCGTTTGGCGCATAGGCACAAACAACAGTCAGAGCCCGTCCCCCCACACGTAGGCGAAGGAGGCTACCCTCTCGTTCACCGGGGTGAACCCCAACGTACAGGCACCAAGATGGGGGGCAACAAGTATGCCCACTCCTGCTCGGCGCCTCTCACCAGGGGCAACTCCAGAGTGGAAGAGTGTCCAACCCCTCTCAAGGAAACTGGTTCCAGAGCCAGAGCCATGCGTTGAGGTGAGTCCGACTATTTCTAGCCGGAACCTCTCAACCTCACACACTAGCTCAGGCTCCTTCCCCACCAGAGAGGTGACATTCCATGTCCCAATGGCCAGCTTCTGTAGCCGAGGATCAGACCGCCAGGGTCCCCGCCCTCGGCCACCACCCATTCCACATTGCACCCGACCCCTTTGGCCCCTCCCATAGGTGGTGAGCCCATGGGAAGGGGGACCCACGTCTCCTCTTCGGGCTGTGCCCGGCCGAGCTCCATGGGTAAAAGCCCGGCCACCAGGCGCTCGCCAACGTGCCCCACCTCCGGGCCTGGCTCCAGAGTGGGGCCCCGGTGACCCGCGTCCGGGCGAGGGAACATTGTATCCATTAATTGTACTCATCATAAGGGGTTTTTGTTTAATTCGCTAGTGACAAATTCATTCATTTCCTCATTTCAGTCATGAAGTCAGCGGAGGAGGAAGCGATCACTTGACTTTTGGCAAAAAAACAAAAGAAAAGTCCAGATCAGGAATGAAGAAGGGGAATTTAATACATTTGTGTCACATACAAAACAGTTCTGCATCGCTTTGCAATCCTTTGAACGAGAACGTGCGCAGCCGCTGGGGCTGGGATAAGCGGGGGCGTGGGTTAGGAGCGTGAGAAGTGAGAAGCTCTGTTTTTATTGGCTGGTTAAAAACTCTGTTTTTATTGCCTGGTTAACGGCGGCTGTGGCTTTTTAGAAATGCTTTTAGTAACACCTGGAGAAGCAAGGGGAATATAGTTTTTTACAGAGATTACTTTGTCTAACATCAGTCTGTCAGGAGATAGTGACAGAGTGAAGAAATATGTTAAACATATATTTTTAGTAAACTTACAGACTGCACTACAGAAACTGCAGACTGCACCTTTAAAGGATAGTTGTACCATATTAATGTAGAGAAAAAAATTGTTGTTTTTATTGTCTAGTTCCCAGTATTAGAGTATGAACATGAAAATCTTTGACCTTCAGGGCAGAGCCTAATGGTACATTTAGGCTGACTTGGGGAAGGGCCCCTTTACAAAGGTTTGCCTGGGGCCCCAAAATGTCTAAGTCCGCCACTGGTCCACCTACAACACTCTCTGTATGAGAATTTTCAGTCTGGCTTCCGTGCAGCTCACAGTACTGTGACTGCATTGATGAGAGTTACCAATGATGTCCTCATGGCTGCTGACACTGGTTCTCCCTCCATCCTTGACCTCACTGCAGCCTTCGACACTGTTCATTCATTCATTCATTCAACCTTTATTTAGTCAGGTAAATCTTTTGAACCTCATGGGCTCATTTACGAAAGCGACCTGCTAAAACTAAAGAACAATGAACAGCAATGGTAGAATTTCCTTAAACAATAAACAATCAAACAATAAACAATAGAAAACAAAAGAGAGAGAAAAAAAAAATATATATATATATATATATATATACATACACACATATATATATATATATATATATATATATATATATATATATATATATACATATATATATATACATATATATACATATATACACATTCCTCCTTTTAACAAAGTATCAAAAAACTAGCAAAACATTATAAGGTAGACGTATAAAATCAAAGACAGGAACAAATCTGCATTGGTTTTTGCCAGGATTCCAACAGATTCTGAAAACCATTTAGAGAAGTCAAGGTCGAGAGCTTCAGATCTTTTTGTAAGATATTCCATGAAGCAGGAGCGGAGTAGGAGAAGGCCCTTTTTCCAAGTTCAGTCCTCACTGACGGAACACTGCAGGTAATCATGTCCTGAGAGCGCACGCTGTAGCTGCACTCACGCAAAGACATGTAGGAGGAGATGTATGAGGGCAGCAGACCAAGAAGTGATTTGAAGATGAAAATGTACCAGTGGAAGAGTCTGCGTGAGGTTAATGATGTCCAGTTAACCAGTGAATACAGGGTGCAGTGGTGGGTACGATAATCACAACCAGTTATGAATCTTAGTGCACCATGATAGACAACATCCAACATCCGCAGGGTGCTTGTAGGAGCATTCATGTAGAGAATGTCACCGTAATCAATGGAGGGAAGGAAAGTCACAGATACAAGGCGTTTCCTAACATTCAGTGATAGACATGATCTGTTTCTGAAAAAGAAACCCAGTTTAACTTTCAGTTTCTTCACTAGGTTTTCCACGTGGAGTTTAAAAGAGAGATGTGAATCGATCAGGATACCCAGATATTTATAGGAATCAACAAACTCGATAGGTACACCATTTGAAGATAAAATCAGAGGAGGATCTGCTGGAACCGCCTTCCTATTTGAAAAAAACATCCCTTTTGTTTTATCAGCATTTAGGACAAGTTTGAGACGGAACAAATCTGACTGGATGATGTCAAAAGCGGATTGCAGTAACTGGAAAGCCTTAGCTACTGTTTTAGCTCGGCAATAAACAACTGTATCATCAGCATAGAAATGTAAGGATGCATCAGGGATGCAGTGACCTACATTAGCTATGTAGATTGTAAAGAGAGTGGGTCCTAAAACTGAGCCTTGTGGTACACCATTTTTAACTGTTAAATAGCTGGAAGAAGTACCGTTATGTTGAACACATTGCCTCCGATTGGAAAGATAGTTAGAAAACCAACCGATGGTGTGATCAGAGAAACCGATTTCTGAGAGCTTATGACACAGGATGTTATGATCCACAGTGTCAAAAGCTTTAGACAGGTCTAAGAAAAGTGCAGCACAATAGTCCTTAGCATCCAATGCTTCAACAACATCATTCAGAACCTTCAGAGAAGCAGTTGTTGTGCTGTGTTTTTTCCTGAAACCAGATTGATGGAGAGGTAAGATGTTAAATGAGTCCAGATAGTTTTTGATCTGAGAGTTTATCAGTTTTTCTTGAACCTTGGCTAAGATGCAGAGTTTAGAGATCGGTCGATAATTGTTCAATGAGGTGGGGTCACCTCCCTTCAGCAAAGGAAGAACAAAGGCTGTTTTCCAAGCATCCGGAATGGTGTTTTGGCTTATGGACAGATTAAAGATGTGGGTCACAGGGACTGTGATGATATGAGCAGCCAGCCTTAAGAAGTAAGGTGGAAGTTCATCTGGACCTGCAGATTTTTTAGGATCAAGATCATTTAACAGTTTATTTACCTCACTGACTGAGAACGGAGAAAAAGAGAAGGTGTGTGATGGAGATGTTCAATATTTATCATCTAAAACCAATTACTCTGACCCAATAATTATAACCCAGCTCACTTATATCAAATATTCTCTGTTCCCTTTAAACACTTATATTTGATAGTACAAACATGTTGTTTGCTTTTGTCTTTGATACAGAAAAGACAGTCTTATAGCCTTGACAATGTTTGGATTAGATGTTCTTGTTTGATCAGAACCATGACTTGTTTGTTTTATCTGTAAGACGTCAGAGCTTGTCAAACTCCACCTGCTTCTTGTTTAAATAGCTTGTCATGTCCAGTACAATTCGGAATTGTGCTGGACAATGTATTTGAGACCAAACTAAGTTTCAAAAGACATTAAAAAGCCTTCCCCTTTGCAAAGTTGTTTGTCTGATTTAACACTGTTCTCTTGTTTATCTTGTGTGGTTTTTATTAAGGTAACAGGGGTTTAAAATCCCCATCATTATGGTGCCGAAAACCCTTTCTCCCCACACCTGCTCCTGATGACCTCTGAACGGAGCGCAGCTGCGAGGCACGGTAAATATGACAGAAAGTCCAGTGATTGGGTTTGTCTCTGGCCAGCTTCCTCTGTCCTTTTGGTGCGGTCAGGGTCGGGTTGGCGGAGATTTCCAGACATCCACACAGGTCAG
>JBBPBX010047438.1:0-22813 GCA_038048925.1 Garcialebias charrua | reverse complement strand
TCGGGACGGAGGTTGAGGAGCATCAAATGTAGAACCACTAGACTGAGGAACAGCTTCTACCCTGAGGCTGTCAGACTCATGAATAAATAAATAATAAGAATAAACACTGCAAAATGTCACATCATGCTGATACTGATCTGTTTCTTGTTGCTGCGTTCATCTGTGACTATCTGCGTTCATCTGTGACCATCTGCTCATGTTCGTGCTGCTGTTTATAATGATGTTTTTCTACTACATTAGGGCTTAGTGTATTACTAGCTGATGTCTCTCTTAGTTAATCCTAGATGTTATTATTGTTTTTCTCTTGCATTTGTTGTTGGATGTAACTGGGACCCTGTGTACATAATCTCGTTTTCAACACATGTACTACATGCGGTGCAAATGACAATAAATTCTCTCTGACTCTGACTCTGACTCTGACTCTGAAAACGTGGCAGTGTCAAAACAAACAATAACGTAATGTCAAAACATTATCTGTGATTAAGACGAGTGTGGCAATGTCAAAACAAACAATAACGTAATGTCAAGAGATTATCTATGATTAAAACATGAGCTGGCCTAATCAGTGTTTTTGTTCTGTGTGCAGGAAGCAACAAGTTGTGATCTTCAGAGATGTTTTGTTTCATACAGAAAGACTTTTAGGAAAGCAAACTGGTTAATGATTCATCAGAATACATTAAAGTAATAAGTTTTAAATGATCAATGTTTGAATTCTCTAACACTGTCATAGTCATTAAAGCTAACACCAACATCAAAAGTAAAATGAAATACGTGGCTGGCTGAATAATTAATTGTTTCATCAAAGCCTATTCAATGCATGGTGAAACAATGGCATGCATCGTGCACATCTTCTGTTCCATGCCATTTTTCACAGTGGCTTTTTTATAAATTTGGCCTAGTTTCTGGACACTGCTAGCTTCCTGTATTGTAGCAAGCGCTCGAGCTGTGAATTAATGTACCCTTCAATATATTCAAAGTCAATATTTGGAGGCAGATATGTCATTTTCAGTAAGGTTGGCATGAACAGAAACGGTTGAGGTGGCCATTGCTCATGCTGTCTGGCACATTGTTTGCCTGACATCTGAGACTTTTGGGGTTCCCTTATCAGTCAGTACACTCAGTGCAACATATGACTATGGGAATTGCGCCCCCGTGTGGTTCACCTGAAGTAATACAATCACGCCTTTTCTAAAGGCAGGTGGGCGTCAGCATCAATGAGGCCCCGCCCTCTTTGCATAAAAGGGGCTGACGCCCCACCTTCATTCTCTTTTTGCCCTTCACCTCGCTTCGCAACTAAACTTCGCAGGACTGAGGACTCTGTGACTGGATCGCTCAACTGGCGGTGAGCTTGCTCCCTGCCCAGAGCGTCACGGAGGGCTTCTCTGTGAGCGTTAGGGTTAGCGGGAGGCTAACCTAGTGTCGTCAACATTTTATTTTTCTGCTGTTTCGCCACTCAGTTAGCGGACGCTAACTGCGCCACACGCTACCTGCTTAGCTAACGGAGCTAACAGGCTAGCTGCCGTGAGCAGCTCAGCGAGAGGACTTTCTTCGCCACGGTTAACGGACGGCTAACTGGTTACAACTCGACGTCTCTTCTCGGCCATGGCTCCAGAGAAGAGCGAGAGGAAGTTGAAGAACTCCAACAAGACCAGCAGGCCGGCGAGCCCCGGCTCCCGAGCCTGCTCCAGCGGATGTGGCTATCCCCTTTCAGCAACGGACACCCACAAGGCCTGTCCGGTCTGCTTAGGGTTGCTAGACGCGAAAACACTCAACCCTTTTTTCTCACGAATGGCTCAGCAGAAAGGCAAGTGGAAATTGAGTAACTCCGCCGCTAACTGGCTAGCTCCCATGGTTAGCCCGGCTAACCGAGAGCTCCCATGACAGCGCGAGGCGCATGTCGGGCTCATGTAGCACTGCTAACACGATTAGCGCTGCTAACATGATTAGCACGGCTACGAACGGACAACGTAGGACTCCTTTGTGAGGTATGTGAAAAACTGCTTAGTCTAGCTTGCTAACTAACCTTCTCATGTCCTGTCTGTTTCGCTATCCTGTGTAGCCGAATCGACGATAGAGTTCATCCTACAGCTGCTAACTAAGTTTGTCTACCGATTGCTGCTCTGCTCGACGGCCCCTTTAGCACCGCGAGCGGACTCACAAGTACCTCCACGTTTAGCTCCTGCTAACAAGGAGACTCTCCAACCAGCAAAGAAAAGAAAAGCAGTCCAGGAGGAGGAATTTCTGCCTGCCTGATCAGCTACACTGACTGGTAGTTTCCCTACTTCCACGGCGAGAACATTGTGACACTGAGAGCTTATCCACCTACAGGCTAAAGGATAGCTCTCAGACGTTAATCATGTCAGAGTTCGAGGAACCCTGATGGAGTGGACAAGGGCGAGCATAGGGAATCTCCTCCAAACAGGAGAAAAGCCCAACTACTGCCCCCGACGAAGCCTCGAATGACGGAGCAAGGCCTCGAGGAGGGAGCAGAGGGCTTTTCACTACAAGTTGCAACGTGCTTGTTGAAGCAGACGGATCCACTCTGGCTCCGCTTGACCTGTGCCGCAGAACGGTTGAGTCTCTCAGGTGCCAAGACCTGCACCCCCACTGGGACAACAAGAGTCAAGGTTGGCGGATAACTATTCCTCCCGAGGTAGCAACCTCGGTGAGACATGACATGCCGGTGTCCCCAGGTTTTTTAACTGGGTTCACGGGGTCAGGGTCAGCACCTAGGGCGGCCACTGTTTCCCTCCCTTCTCCCAGTTCCGGACTGGGAGGGCAGGGAACCGACAGGTCTGTCTCACATCCAGAACTTCAGCCACCAAGGCCTACCCAGCAAACCATGTCGTCTTCAGCAATGCAGCTGGAAAGGATCCAGCAAGCACAATGCCCCGCGGCCCGTACGGCCTCGCTGTTGCAGGCTCACCAGGCAGAAAAACTGCAGGAAGTGCAGGGGGCTACCAACAAAGGTAAAAGATGGCAGAGCCACTGGATGAGGCCCACAGGATGGCAGACTTTACTGCACGCCCTTCGGGCGCATCAGCAGTCACTCTGGGTAAGAGCAGGACTGAAGCGGTTGTCGCACAGTGACACCGGTGACCAACATCCTCACTGATGAGGGCTTTTCCACCCACGGGAAAAGGAAAGCCACACATATTCAAACCTCCCCAGGGTCCAAGAAACCATGGTGGAAAGGACAAAGACGTTCGTTAAAACACAAAACATGTTTCCCTGTTTGTGCGATAAAAATAAAATGTTGTTTTAAAGCACTAATAAAACTACATAGTGTTTTAGCATCTCTGTGCAGAAGACAAGGGTCTACCCAGTACTTCTCTTGCGGTGCGGAGAGAAAGCAGAGGCCTACATGATCCTGAGCTGTCCCTGCACCATTACAGGCATTTTCACCCACAGAGGGAGAGAAAAGGCTGAACTTTTACCACCAGTATCTGTGTTAAAGGAGCACAGATTAACTGGTCCAGAACGTTTAAACACACAAGAACACTCAAATGCTTGTGTAATAAAGAGAAATTGCAGTTCACACACGACAATAAACTCTCAAACTACTCAAGCTGTTCTGTGTCACAACTCAGCATTAAAGGGCAAACCCCACCATTTTTTAATGCAACCAGTGTCAATATAGAGCGCGGTGAGCCATCTCACACAGGCGGCAACCCCCCTTTAATAAAACTCCGTCCATCAAAGGACCCAGTGAGACCACATGGGGGAGCAAGGGGCAACCTGTCGCAGACAGACCCCTCAACACTACCAGAGGGCCAAACAAGCCCTCAGTTGGGCACAAAAGTAGGGGCCACTCACTCACCCCCACCTCTCCTGAAACAAACGAAGTCTCGATTGAACATGCCCTCCAAGCTTGCCGCTCACATGAGTGCCTGGGCAGCGGGCAACCCATTGCAATGGGTTATGGACACCGTTGTTACGGGTACAGACTTCAGGTTGTCAGACGTCCCCCCCTCTTCTCCGGAGGATTACGTCAACAATAAGCACCTACAATGGTCCCTATGAGGTGCCAGGGCATCCGAGTGTTGAATTATCCGGACGATTTGTTGATCCCAGGGGTCAGCAAGGTCCTGGCGAAGGCACACACTGACAAAATGATGTCTTACCTGAAATCACTATTGTCATAAACCTGGAGAGAAGCATTTGGTCTCTGTCCCAGGTTACTGATTTTCTGGGATTAAAACTGGCCAACTTCCTCACTGATCAGGGCGTTTCCACCCACAGGAAATGGAAAGCCACGCATATTTAAACCTCTTGAGTGTCCAAGAGATTCTAGTTCAGGGGACAAAGATGTTCATTAAAACACAAGACATGTTCACCTGTTTGTGCAATAAAAACAAAATGTTGTTTTATAGCACCAATAGAACCACATGGTGTTTTAACGTTTCCATGCAGAAGTCATGGGTCAACCTAGTACTTCTCCCACGGTACGGAGAGAAGACAGAGGTCTGATGATGATCCAAAGCTGTTCTTGCACCATTACAGGCTTCTTCACCCACAGAGGGAGAAAAAAGGCAGAACTTCACCACCAGTATCTGTGTTAAAGGAACTCAGATTAACTGGTCCAGAACATCTGAATTGCTATTGTTATTGGCAGCAGGAAGCGTTTGCGTTCCTCTGGCCTTATCAAATATACGTCATCTACAAATTTGGGTCATCAAACAGCTGTAGCCCGCCCCCCCCTCAGCAGACGAGGGGGATGGCGGTCAGCTCAGAGAGCATGATGGCCCTGGAGTCATGGAGAAACCCCACAGTGTTTAGCAAAGATGTCACACTGGGCAGGGTATGGTCTCGAGTTCTTGTGACGACAGATGCATTAAAAAACAGGGTGGGGGGGCTCTGCAGGAACCAGCACACCGTGGGGTCTGGAACCAGCATGAGGCCCGGCTCCACATGAATTTTCTTGAACACCTGGCAGTGTTTTTGTCCTTGAAACCCCTCTTCAGGAAGAGGCTAATTGCACACCAACACGTCCTGATAAGATCGGACAACAGGTGCACTGTGGCCTACATCAGCAAGGAGGGGGGACATGGTCCCAACCCCTCCTGAGGTTGACACAGAAACTGCTCACATGGTGCAGCTCCTAGGTCTTGTCACTGAGGACAACCCTTGTGCCAGACGAGCTAAATCACGGGGCAGATGCCCTCTCAAGTGGGCCCCTTCTCCCCCCAGAATGGCGCCTGAACCCACGCATCTTGGACCAGATCTGGGCATGATACGGGAGAGCAGACACAGGTCTGTTCGCTTGCAGCGACAACACGCACTGTGTCGTGTATCATTCGATGAGGGACGCAGATGCACTACTGGGGATACATGCCCTGGCGTACGGCTGACCAGTGGGGAGGCGGTATTATGCGTTTCCACCTGTCCACTTGATTTAGGCGACGCTGGAACGTATATGCAGGGGGTCTCCCTCTCTGATACTGATGTAGAGATATAATACTAGTCAGTTTTGCTGACTGTACAAATATTCCAAATGAAAGATTTGAGTAGATTTTATCTGACCCAAACTTACCATCAATTAAACGAGTCCACTCTTTTTAGATCAATATCAATAATTCTGTGACTAGACCAGATGTAATTCACAGGAAATGTTAAACTTATGTTGGTACAACAGGACTGGACCATTTATTTAACATAATTATAAATTACATCACAACATATGTACATGATTGAGTGATCAGGTTTCCTATAATTTACTTCAGCACAGATGAAACATGCGTCCGTAATTTTCATAGGAACAACAGAACACAAGTTATGGGTGTTAATAACTTATATCTCTGCTGGTACAATAAACTTAAAGTTTAGTTACTTAAAGTAAGAAAGTTTCAGTGAAGAGAAAATGGAGGATGAATGAAAAGTAGTCACGAGGAGAGGTACTATCTTGATGTATTTTAACCAGAAGCATGGCAGCTCTCCGGCCAATCTCGGCTATACGTTAGTACCCTTGGCAAATCATTTGACGACTTGTTACCTCGTGAAGATGGTTAGTCCCCCTCGTTCCAGTTGGTCAGTTCGTTTATTGTTCTTCAGCGTCTCCAGAGGTGTGCCAAGACTCGGACCGTAGTAACGCACATCCTGGTTGGCTTTTCAGAATAAAACTTTCCTTGGAGGAAAATTCATTCAGATGGAGCTTTCCAGCTCTTGAAGATGACTTATAACTTGGCATGTTATAAGTCTTTAACTGAATGACGCATCCTTAGCATGTGACTGGTTCATTCAGCTGTTTTGGGGAACCTCATGGCTTGAGGTCCTCCACCGACTCTGACAGTTCCAGCAACAGCTTAGAACTTTAAGAAAGGATCTGTGATCAGTGACTTGTTCTTCCCCGATTGGTCCAAACAAACCAGTGGATGAAGGTCACTCGGATAGGAGAAGATCAGTTTTTTAGAACAGAGAAGAAGTTGTTTAGAATGAAGAGAGAGAAACAGATTAGACTGGAGCCAGCTTCATAAAACAACTGATTAAAACTGTGTTCTAACTTCTAACAAAACTGAGGAGTTCAGTCTGACATATTAATTCACTTTCACCATTTGATTCATCATATGAAGAAGTGACCATCATTTTGAAATAACATTGGATTTCCAGCTTGAATTAAACAGTTTGAATTAAACAGTTTTTGATTATCAAACATTGAATTCAATAATGCTTACTTAACACAAGGTTATTCATTAACACAAAATAGAGGAATAAGAGAGTCTCTTATGACTAGGGTTGGGCATCGTTTGAATTTGAGCGATTCCGGTTCCGATTCCGATTCTTCGTTTCGATTCCGATTCTTTTCGATTCTCGATTCCGATTCTTTTTGTAGGCGGGGTTAAAAAAGACGGGGTTAAAAAAAGACATGTCAATTCAGTTCAGTTTATTTATACTGTATAGCTCCAAGTCACAACAGAAGTTGTCTCAGGGCACTGAACAGAAACAATCAAATATAAAAATAATAAGTTAACAGAAACTTTAATATAAAAATAATGGTAACACTATTTATCTGAGGAGATTACTTTGAGTTTAACTCCCATGTTATAAAAAAGCTACAGTAGTTAGCCAGAGTTATTTCAGGATGAAATAATTTGAACTTCTGTTTGAATTTAATGCTATGAACTTTTTTCTTTTTGTTACATTTACAGTACTATGAATTTCTCACAGGGCAGATTAGAGCCAACATGGAGGACTCACCAACATATATTATTATTATTATTATACATATACTGTAATATTGTCCAGCTAGTGTCTGATGCTGCAGTCATGTTACTGAGCTCCCACTGATGGGCTAACCTGGTTCCACCACCAGCAGCAGGATCCTCAGACAGAACGGCTGGTGGGATGTCCTGGTATCTGCAGCCCTCTCATTTGTTTCTTCATGGACATGGAGCTGTGACATTATGTTGTGCCTCTTCCTCAGCAAAAAGCTCCTCCAGTGGAGACTTTCTGGACAGACTGCAGGAAGTTCCTAAACAAACAACAGGTTTATCAGTATTATCAGTAAAAAGAGATTATTAAATCATTTTTAAGACTGAGAATGTATACAATTATTAGCTCTGTTGTTATTGCCTACTAACCTATTCAATAATTCTTCAAACTGTGACATTCACTCATAATGGAATGAAAGAGAACATAAACAGAAATTATAATACTGAAAACTAGAGACATTAAGACATTTTAAAAGACACAGAGAACTTTAAATGGATTAAGAATGTTAATAAGTGTTGGATTTGAGTGCAATGTAAGTGCAATCCATGGCAGGAGTTGAATCCACATCTGAAAAGGGATGCAAGCTTTTCACAACATATTCTGTAACTGTTTTGTGGCATTCTTCATTCAGTTACACTGACGTTTTTACCTTGGACAGTCACTGGTGAACACTGAAGCCATTTCAGGTCGTTTGTCTAAGAAAAAAAAACGAGCTAACGTTAGCATCGTGTTTGTATTTGAGCTGACTTACCGCTTTAAGCGGAGTATAACTTGTTAGCTGCCTTAATGTTGGTATGAGACGTAGTTTATTTATTTACCTGATGGAGCCGAGAGGTAGCGATTAGCGAAAAGTCCGGCGGAGCGTTTTGCAGACGGACCACTCTGCACTTCCGGTCGGATACGAAGCGAAAATAATCCGGTGGAGCGCGTCAAAGACGGGACACTATTTTACTTCTCCACCCTCCTTTGCATGATAGAAAATTATTGCAAGTGCTGCACTGACCTGACTGGTCATTTTATTAATTAGTACGCTTTCGATAACAGATGCACACTTCCGGTGGATTCTTCTTCGTTGGTTTTCGGCGGCGCTACTTCCGGTCGGCTAACTAGCATCGAAAATAGGAATCGCAAATTAATATTTTGAACGATTCCGGGAAAACTGGACAGTTAGTCCCGGTTCCGAACGATTCTCGATTCTCGATGCCCAACCCTACTTATGACTTACTGGGTTTTGATTCAAAATAATGTAATAAAATAGTGTTAATGTCTTTTTACTGAAAGTATCAGTGAAAAGGTGTCACTGGGACAGTTCAAAGAGGCGAAGGTGTATCAGAGAACACCGTCTGGTTCACTACACTGATAGCCCCCAAGTCGCCACAGAAAGCATGGTTCCCAGAGGTGATTTCCCTCCTGGTGGGGACACCATGGCAGCTGCCCCCCCACAGGGACCTGCTGACCCAGGCCCATGGGCAGATCCTTCATCCACGCTGGCTAATGACCTCCGGCCTGCCCAGTAATGTGGTAAACACAATACAGGGAGCGAGATCACAGTCTACTCAGACTCTCTACACTTGCAAATGGCGTGTTTTTGAGGCCTAGTGTCTAGAGAGGAATATTATCTCATATTCCTGTGACCTGGTCTAGCTCCTCACCTTTCTACAGGACCTGCTGGAGAAGGGTTGCTCTTTCTCCACCATTAAGGTCTTTTTATCAGCCATCTCGGCATGCCACGAGGACTGGGGAGGTAAATCACCTGGTGCCCACCCTCTCATGAACACCTCAAACCACTGCATTGACCTGTCTGCTCTACCCCTGTCCGAAAAACAAAAAGTCAAAAATCTGGGAGTGATAATGGATCCTTCCATGAAACTCAACAGTCATGTAAACATGATCGTCAAATCCTGTTTTTTCCAGCTGAGGCGTCTGTCTAAGCTGAAGCCCATATTATCCAAAAAGCACCTGGAGACAGTGATTCACGCATTCATTACATCTAGGCTTGATTACTGCAATTCACTTCTGTTTGGCGTCAGTCAAGCCACCATTGCACGATTACAACTGGTTCAGAACGCAGCTGCCCGATTTTTAACCAGCACACGCAAAAGAGAGCACATTACACCAGTCTTGGCCTCCCTTCACTGGCTACCGGTTCATCTTCGAATCCAATTCAAAATTCTCATGTATGTCTACAAATCGCTGAACAGTCTCGCCCCCGCCTATCTCTCGGATCTGATACACCCATATGTCCCTCCACGTGCTTTGAGGTCAGAGGATCAGGTACTCTTAATAGTTCCAGAAACTCGCCTTAAGCGCAGGGGTGACAGGGCGTTCTCTGTAGCAGGCCCAAGACTCTGGAACGAGTTACCGCTGCTCATCAAACAGGCCCCCTCCCTCTCGGTTTTCAAATCCCGGTTAAAAACTCACTACTACTCCATCGCTTTCAATGCCAGCTGATTTGTATTGGATCGTTTGATTTATGATCTGCAATGTTTTTATGTTTTTCGTGTTGTACTTCATTGTCTGTGTTACCTGTTGCGTGTTTGTTTGTCCAGCACTTTGGTGTGGACTTGTTCCTGTTTAAAGTGCTTTATAAATAAAATGGTATGGTATGGTATGGTATGATACAGTTCATGTTCAAACTGAACAGACCTCTGAACAGACCTCTGAAGATCTGGATGAGATCAAAAGATCCCTGAACTTCACGAGTACTGAATTAGCAACAGTAACATCACAACTGAAACTCTTGATGGGATTATTTGATGAAGTGAAACAACTTAAATTACAATTGTGTCAAAAAGAGAAACAGATCTCTGATTTAGAATGGAAAATTGATGATTTTGAACAAATATCAAAAATTGACAACTTGATAATAACTGGACTTGAAGTTAAAAAATTATATTCAAAAGTTACTGAAAATAAGGAAACAACTGAGGATGCATCTCCTTCAGACATGCGTTCTTTGGAAAAGCAGGTGGTTTCCTTTCTTCAAGAAAAAAAGATTGATGTCACTCATGAGGACATTTCACTGTCACACCATTCCTAACAAAACAGATAAAAACAAACCAGTAATTGTTGTTCGCTTTGTCAGCAGGAAAGCAAGAAATGGTGTATTTATGCAGGCAAAAAAACTGAAAGGAACAAAGGTTTATATAAATGAACACTTAACAAAGAGAAATGGACATTTAGCTCATGAAGCAAGGCTGTTAAAAAAAAACAGAATTGCTTCCACATGGACACGAAACGGGAAGATTTGGATCAAGACTAAAGATGGGTCGCAGGCCAAAATGGTTAACGAGCTGAAGGATCTGGATAAATTTAGATGAGTATGTACATTAACGAAAATCGTATTAGGAAATATCTTACTACATTAGATTAATTAAATAATATTCTGAGGAGTTTGTGCATCATTTTATGATGACGAACGAAGAATCTGAACCCAAAATATATAATGTTGAAGATATTACTGATACAAATTTTTTTCCAGTTATTAAAGGTACTGAATATTTTACAGTAGAACAGCTCAATGAAATTAATACAGAAAATGGAGCACTCTCTATAATTCATATAAACTGCAGAAGTATCAATGCAAATTTATCTTCAATACAAGACTATCTAAACACATTTAATAAATCCTTTTCANTGTTTGTGACCCAGTTTCTCCTGGCAAACCATTTTAATCCATCTATCTATCCATCCAACCAACCAACCATCCATCCATCCTCTTTACCAGGTTCTTCCTTTCCAGAAGATCGGGAGGGGAACCAATAACCTTACTGACACAACAACTTTAACTGCTGCTCCGCCCATTTAAATGTAATTTAATTTAAATATATTATGGAGCTTTTAACAAAAAATACATATTTTTAACTAGAAAAATATATATAATATGCATTTAATTGTTGTCTTTATTGTTGTATATAGATATAAATAATTAATATGAAAAACAAGAATATAACAATACGTTGTGTATATAGAACACCTGGTTCAAGAATAGAAATTTTCACTGATAAAATGTTGGAAATTTTGGTTAAAAGCTGTAAAAAAAAGTTTTTTTGTGCGGAGATTTCAACATTGACCTGGGGACAGGGGCTGACTCAAATGACGTCAGTGCTTTCATGGATTCAATGTGCAGTTTGAGTTTTTTTCCTTTGATTACTAAGCCAACAAGAATCACATCACACAGTGCTACAATAATTGATAACATTTTCAATAATATTATGGATGGTGAAATGACAAGTGGTATCTTGATGAATGATTTGAGTGATCATTTACCAATTTTCACAATTTACAAAAATGATGAAATTCCCATAAAGAAAATTATAAAACAGAAAAAAATCATAAACGCATCTAAAAAAAACTTAGACAAATTCAAAGATGACTTAGATAAACAAAATTGGGATGATGTATATGTAGATGATGTGAATCTGTCTTACGAAAAATTTATGAATGTTCTGGAAGCTTTGTATAAAAAAATTGTGTGAAAATAATTAATGTTAAGAAAAATACCATTGAGCAACCATGGATGACTAACGGACTGAGAAATGCATGTAAAAAAAAAAAGAACTATCTATACTCGTGTTTTTTGAAGACAAGATCAATTGATGCTGAAAACAAATATAAAGTGTACAAAAATAAATTAACAGGTATTATAAGAAAACATAAAAAAGAATATTATAGTGAATTACTACATAAATGTGGTGGTGATATGAGGGCAACGTGGAGAATAATGAATAATGTTCTTAAAAAACATAATAAGGTTAGTGTGGATCTTTCTCAACACTATGTTGTAAATAATAAGGAAATCTATGATCGTCAGGAAATTGTGAATGGATTTAACAATTACTTTGTAAATGTTTGACCAAACCTCTCTGCTTCAATACCGAAAGTGGGGAAAAATGTAAATGACTTGATTGAGAATTGTGTGAACAGTATGGTTCTAATGGGAACTGATAAGGATGAAATAATGAATGTAGTTAAAAAATCTACTGACAAAAAATCCAAAGACTGTGAAGAAATGGATATGATGGTGGTGAAGGAAATAATGAGTCATGTTATCGATCCCTTTACATATACAGTATATGCAATTTGTCATTTTCAACTGGAGTGTTTCCTAACAGAATGAAGATAGCTAAAGTAGTTCCTCTATTCAAAAATGGTGATAAATGTATATTCAATAATTATAGACCTATATCCTTGTTGCCTCAATTTTCAAAGATTTTAGAAAAAATATTCGTGTACAGACTTGACCAATTCTTGGGTAAATACAATATTCTAAGTAACAGCCAATATGGATTTAGATCAAACAATTCAACATCCATGGCTCTTATGGAGTTTATGGAACAAGTTACTACGGCTGTAGATCAAAAACAACATTGCATGAGTATATTTGTTGATCTAAAAAAAGCATTTGACACCATTGATCATTCCATTTTACTTGACAAATTAAAACAATATGGTGTTAGAGGTCCTGCATTGCAATGGATATTTAGCTATCTGAAAGATAGAAAGCAGTTCGTTCAAATAGAAGATGTAAGATCTACTTTAGGAAATGTTTTATGTGGAGTACCACAAGGCTCTGTACTTGGACCTAAGTTATTTATTTTATATGTAAATGATTTAATGAAGGTGTCCGATGTCCTCAAATGTGTTCTTTTTGCTGACGACACTACTTTCTTTTGTGCGGGCAAAGATTTGGAAGAATTGTTTGAGTTGGTAAATATTGAATTTGTTAAATTACAAACTTGGTTTAAATTAAATAAGTTATCTTTGAACCTAGACAAAACTAATTATATGATTTTTAGTAAGAAAAAAATAACTGTTGATGTTCCTTTTAAGATTGATGGCTCTGAAATATGTAGGGTAAGCAAAGTTTTTGGGTGTAATTATTGATGATAAGTTGTCATGGAAACATCACATAAATTCTGTAAAAACTAAACTATCAAGATCTATTGCAGTGTTGTATAGAGTTAAAGATTTATTAAATGACAAAGCAATGTATTTGCTGTACAATGCAATAATAATCCCGCATTTAATTTATTGTGTTGAGGTTTGGGGTACAGCGTGCAAAACTATAACCAAGCCCATTTTTATTTTACAGAAAAGAGCAATAAGGATCATCACCAGAAAGCATTATTACCATCCATCAAATGTATTGTTTAGAAAATGTAAATCACTGAAATTTTATGATCTGTTTGACTACAATATTCTCTTAATATTGTACAAGGTGCAAAACTTCACATTACCCTCAAATATCCAAACGCTTTTTGTAAAACGACAGAGCACATACAATCTTAAGGGTACTGATATTTTTGTTAAGCCAAAACATAGTACTAGTTTAAAGAGTAGGTCTACTTTAATTTATGGAATAGGTCTATGGAATGGTTTAGAAAACGATATAAAAGTTGCAAAAACAATGACTTTGTTTAAAAAAATGAATACATTTAGGTTTCTGGAAAAATATGTATAAATTGGTTGTTTCAAATTTTATGAATGGTAAAATATGTGGATGAGTTATTTATTGTGTAATTTTTTGTTTTGATTATTGTTGTTTGAATTGATTGTTTGAATTAATTTTGTTAAAAAAGGGGCAGACATAATAAGATTTTATCTTCTTCTGCTTCCTTTCATTTCATGTAATGTTTAAATTTTTATTTACGTGGAATTGTAAATAGTTTTTTTTGTGTGTTCTTTTAAATTTTGAATTTGAAATGAATAAAGAATCTAAATAAATAAAAATAAATTGTACTTTTCTAATTATACATTTAGGTAGAACTCTATTAATTAATTTATGTAGTCAAATAAATACATTCAGTTGTTTGATGAGCTCACTTCTTCAAATCAGAAAGTCAAACTAAAATAATATCTAAATAAATCAGGAAGTGTTTTTTCTTTTGTTTTGTTTTTTCCCCAATAATCTCAGGTTCCTCACAAGTTCTGAGTCACTGGTTGCTATAGTGATTAACTGAGTGGGGAGGGGCAGCACACATCAGCATGCTTCATCAGGTAGAAACAGAGCAAAAAGTAAGCCTCAGACAAACAGTTTCTGTGTGAAAACTACAAGTTGGATCAAACCCATGAGTAGCAGAAGGTTCTGATGGTCCCACATGTTCTTCTTCTTTTTGGGAATATCATATTTGTTATAAGATGCATTGCTACAAAATGTCAGGGCAACACACTGCTCCTGAGTGTGGAACGTCTCCTAATTTGAATCTGAAATAAAAAAAATAGACAAAAAGAAAAAAAAGTTTATTTAAGTATAAATAAAATAGCCAACTGAACTCAATAAGTCGACCAGCTACCTTTGCTGGAATTTGTTAGTAACGTAAAACATGTTTTGTATTTGTTTTTTAGTTTTTCTCTAAAAGTCATGAATACATATTTTTTACATTTTTATCCTAAAGTGTGACAAAGAAAACATTGTCCATCTGTTAGCTGATGTTCTGCTGCGGCTCTAAATGTATCCACCGTGTACCTCAGAATTACATAAGAAATAAATATTCAGCTGTTGGACGGAGTCCAGAAACTGAACAATAGTTCTGATTTTCTGCCTTTATGTTCTGCCGTCTTGTGTTTTCTGCTCTGGTCCTATTTGACCTGCTTTAACCCCTCTCTAAACTTCATTTCTTGATGTTCCAGAACAATGTCCTACATTTTTAATTAATATTTGCAGGTCAGTTTTTTTTTTCTCTTCATATCTCAAACCCACAGTCTTCCCCTTTTGACATTTCTGACAGCTCCCAGTGTTTGATTTAAGTTTGCTGCTCGCTCACTCTCATTAAAGCTTTAATGCAACAACAGGTTTGTTGCGTTCTACCTAACGACCTTACACGGCTCCTAATTTGTCATCAGTCGTAAAAAAAAAAAAACAATCCTGCAGCCGTCAGTGAACCTGAGAGGCAGGTGGAGGATAAGAGGAGGAATGTGATTCATTAGCTGCAGCCTTCATCTTATAATTAGCCCAACGAACATGAAGTTTACAAACTGCGCCATAAATATTCATAGAACGTCTGTGAATCAATAGGGCAGAACACAACTTTACGTTAATAAAGTCCAACAGTATTATGTGTAGGCAAGAAGACGTGAGACAAACTGAACACTCCAACTCCCTGAACTCCTCGCCATCGCGAAGCATGCTGGGAGATCAGATTTCAGGACCTTTTCCATCTGATGGAACGTTGCTTTGGGAGCAGATAAGCCCGGATGATCCGCAACAATGAAAAAATCTGTGAGCAGGCTGGAGAGCCCCAAAACTCCCTCACGCTCTAATCTCTCCAATTTGCCATGGCTGATCTAATTTTAATGAGGAATAAACATAATGGGAGCCACATGGAGATTACACTAAAGTGGGACAGAGATGCATCGGAAAGATGAAATGGAAGAATCTGGGGATCAGAAGATGCTCCGCCGATCCCTCAAGATGAGTGCAGCAGTTAAACTGAGGGGTTCTGGTTCTGACTGTCGTCATCATGTTTCTGTGATGACACAGTCTAAGAGCTCTGTGTTATATGTGGGGTGTGATTTACTAATGAACAATTAAAGACTACATTGACTAAAACTGGGCATTCAGCTCAGTTCATGAAACATTCTGAGGTTTCCTGGAGTCTAGAACCAACAAAGACCATCTGGTCTCAAATACAGTCTAGAACCATCCATCCATTGATCCATCTGTCCATCCATCCATCTGTTTGTCCATCTGCTTGACTGACCATCTATCTATCCATCCATCCATCCATCCAACCTTCCCATCGACCATCCATCCATATGAACTACCAACCAACCAACCAACCATCAACCATCCATCCAGTGATCCATCAATCTGTCCATCCATTCATCTAATTGTCCATCTGCTTGGCTGACCATCTATCCATCCATCCATCCATCCATCCATCCATCCATCCAACCTTCCCATCAACCATCCATCCATCTGACCTACCAACCAACCAACCAACCATCAACCATCCATTCACTGATCCATCAATCTGTCCATCCATTCATCTGCTTGTCCATCTGCTTGGCTGACCATCTATCCATCCATCCATACATCCATCCATCCATCCAACCTTCCCATCAACCATCCATCCATCTGACCTACCAACCATCCATCATCCATCCATCCATCCATCCATCCATCAACCAACCATCAATCCAACCAACTAATTGACCTACCAACCATCCATCCATCCATCCATCCAACTGACCAACCAACCATCAATCCAACCAACCGGCCATCCATCAGTCTGTCTGACCAACTGACTGACTGACCATCCATCCATCCATCTATCCATCCATCTGACCAACTGACCAAACATACATCATTCCAACCAACCAACTGACATCCATCCATCCATCCATCCATTTGTCCATCTGCCTGACTGACCAACCAACCATCCATCCATCCATCATCCATGCATCCAACCTTCCCAACGACCATTAATCTGACTTACCCACGATCATCCATCCATCTGAACTACCAACTATCCATCCATCCATCCATCCATCTAGCCAGCCATCCATCCATCCATCCATCCAGCCTGCCATCCAACCTTCCCACCAACTAACCATCCATCTGCCCTACCCATGACTATCCATCCATCTATCTGTTCACCCACCCATCCATCCATCCATCCATCCATTCATCTGAGCAACCAACCATCAATCCAACCAACCAACTGACCTACCAACCATCCATCCATCCAACAACCAACTGACCTACCAACCATCCATCCATCCATCCAACTGACCAACCAACCATCAATCCAACCAACCGACCATCCATCAGTCTGTCTGACCAACTGACCGACTGACCATCCATCCATACATCCATCTGACCAACTGACCAAACATCCATCATTCCAACCAACCAACTGACATCCATCCATCCATCCATCCATTTGTCCATCTGCCTGACTGACCAACCAACCATCCATCCATCCATTCATCAAACCTTCCCAACGACCATCCATCTGACTTACCCACACTCATCCATCCATCTGAACTACCAACTATCCATCCATCCATCCATCCACCCACCATCCATCCATCCATCCATCCAACCTCCCCACCAACTAACCATCCATCTGTCCTACCCACGACTATCCATCCATCCAGCTGTTCACCCATTCATCCATCCACCAATCCATCCATCCATCCATCCATCCACCCACATGTTTTTGGCTTAGCTGCTCACCTTATAGAAAAAAGTCATCTCAGGTGCTTTATCTGTTTATGATGCCTACCTTTGAAGGTGTTTTGGTCGTATCCTACAAGGATCAGGCCACAGGGAACAAATATCCTCTATGGTCTCAGAATGTTCTGGGATCTCCAAGCTGGACTTGAAAAGGTAGGTTTGGGTTTTTCAGTTGGACCTGTTTTCAGAACAAAGCAACCATAGATAAGCATCAGAACATGTATTAATTGGACTATTTGAAGGGCAGCATGGTGGTGCAACTGGTAGAGCTGCTGCCTCTCAGCGAGCAGGTTCCTGGTTGAAATCCCTGTCCGGGGGCCCTTCTGGGTGGAGTTTGCATGTTCTCTCCATGCATGCATGGGTTTTCTCCAGGTACTCCGGTTTCTTCCCACAGTCCAAAAACATGCATGATAGGCTGATTGGTAACTCTAAATTGTCCCTGTGTGAGAGATAGAGAGTGAATGGTTGTTTGTCTCTATGTGTCCCTGTGATGGACTTGTGACCCATCCAGGGTGTGCCCCGCCCCTCGCACAGTGATTGATGGACATGGGCACCAGCGACCCCCATGACCCAAAATGGAAGAAGCGGGTAAAGATAATGGATGGATGGATGGAGTATTTGAAAATCAATAACTTTCATAATAAACTCTAACACACAAGATTAAATGTGAACTTTGTAATAATTAGTTTGTTACATAAAAAGACCAAACATAATGTGAAAGTTTTTTAATATTTTCTGACTAATAGAGTTGTTCAGTCCTACTGATTCTAAAACAAATCAGTCACGCTGTAATTAATATACTCAGGGGGTTCTGACTGCTAAAACACTGCTTTCATGTTTTATTAATTCTCCATTAATGGCTTTATGTCAGGGCTGGTTCAAAAGGCTGTCCTGCAGGATGCTCCAACTTTACAAGTAGGATATGAGAAATGATCTGAGAGGGATCAGACTGATCAATAATCTGGACCTTATTCACTTTGAAACAAACAAAGTGTTGATCAGACTCATATTCTACAAAATACAAGTACCGTATGCTGACACATGAATAATTTCACCCCATGCTGGTAAAATCTAATTACGTTTACTATTTTTAATAGCTTATTGAGGAAAGTTATTTTCAACCTCCTGGCTTTGTGACAAAATCTTTCTGTTGAGGTTTTTATTTGAAATCCAGCATAAAGGTTTTTTTTTTAGCTGGTGGTGGCACCATGTGAGGTTATTGAACCCAAATAAAGAACAAGTAGATAAGACAAACCAAAAACTATTAAATAATCAAAGAGTAGCAGCAACAAACTAAGACAAAACAACCAACCAACAGGTTTTATGAAGTAGCTGACAAACTGTAGAGCCTAAATACCATCACACAGTGGGCAACAGAACCAAAGTAGAAAATGGACAGAAAGGAAGAAAAACCAGCAGAAATGTTTTAAGAAACCAGTTCTACAAAACAGGAAGCAATGAAGAGCTAATTTCACAAAAAAATAACAGAAGAAGTAATGAGGGAACAGTTACACAAACTATAGTAAGAATTAATAAGGAACTATTTTAACAAAATAAATCAGGAAGTAATGAGGGACTTTTTTCCTTCATCCAACCTTTATTTGGACAGGGTAATCCCATTGAGCCTCGGGAACTCATTTACAAGAGAGACCTGCGTTCTTAACAAACAGTGATGACAACAGTGAGTAACAACAATAGACAATCACAAAATAGGCATACATTTTTATTATTTTATTTATTTATTTTATTTATTTTTTACAAATCAAAACAAAATAGCAACCAAAAGGACAATCAAAAGTAAAAGTAGCGAGGGAAAAAATACCCTGCTAGATTATAAGGCGGTGTACAAAACTAAAAACAGGAACACGTCTGCCCTGGTTTTTGACAGGAACCTAACAGATATTTAAGGTCACATAGAGAGGTCAAGGTTGAGAGCTTCAGAATTTTTTGCATGATATTCCAGGAAACAGGATTGGAGTAGGAGAAGGTCATTTTGCATAGTTCAGTCCTCACAGAGGGAACACTGCAGGTAATAATGTCCTGAGAGCGCACACTGTAGCTGCTCTCACGCAGTGACATGTAGGAGGAGATGAAGGCAGCAGACCAAGAAGTGATTTAAAGATAAAAATGTACCAGTGGGAGAGTCTGCATGAAGTTATTGATGTCCAGTTAGTACAAGGTGCAATGTTGGGTACTAGGGTGTAACGGTACGCTAAAGTCACATATCGGTTCAGTTTCAGGGTTCGGTTATTTTTTGGTACAAAAAAGGCCAAAATGAAGACTTACAAAATGTTTATTTTGAAAATATGCCAAATAAACAATACGTTTGTATAAAAATAAATAAATGCAACCCATTTGGATGATATTTTAAATTAATGTCACTCTTTACAATAAAACTATATGAACAATAATAAAAAATCTTAATAAATACAATAACAGTCAGAACCATAGCAATAAGCAGCAACATACTGTTTACCATGTAACTAATCAAGTTTTAAGTTTTTGTTCAAAAAGACCAACTTGTCCACATTTTCTACAAAAAGCACAGATCTACCGGTAGTTGCAGTGACAATATTTCAAGTGGTGGAGAAAACCGCTCACAACAGTAGCAGGAAAAAAGAGGTTGAGCTTTGCTAATTTTGCAGTGTGGATATTTGGCCTCATTACTCACAACCTCTTCTTGGACCTGCTCCCACCTGTCCCTGGCAAAGTTTAGAGTTCAATTACAGATTTCTTAGCTGCAGGTGATCTCTGGTGGATTTCCCTGAACAGGAATAAGACGCAGCTGCTAACTTGGTCCCAGACTGGAAATAAAACACAAAGAGGTTAAAAAAAAAGAGTTAAGATTATAATTTAAAAAAAATAATTAGATAATAATAAAATAACAATACCTACCTGTATTCTTGAATGGCCATAATTTCTGTTATGAGGTGGTTGAATCTCTCAGTCATCATGTGGCAGGGCTTTAATCTGCTCCAGGGCTCGCTGACAATATCAGTTTTAGCTTTTTCATAAAGTGCAGAACTTTTTTGCTGAGTGTTGATGTGATGGATGTCGTAGCGCAGTGGTGGAGCTAGACTTTTATTGCTGGGGGGGCCGAGGGGGGGCCAAGGCTATCGGTAAGGGTTCCACTTACAGTGGTAAAAATGGACTTGTCCCAACTTTTTTGGGATTTGTTGACGCTATGAAATTTTGAAACAACATATTTCCCCTTAAAATGATACATTCTCTCAGTTTAAACTTTTGATCTGTGATCTAAATATTTTTAAGTTTAGAAATCAAGTCTTTTTATTTATTTATTTATTTAAATTTTATTCATTTCATTAAAATCAAGTAACAACTCAAAAAATAAAAAAACATACATTCAAAATAAAATGAAAGGCAGCAGATGAAGAATAATCTTATAATCTCTGCCTCTTTTACCCAAAGATACTCACAACAATAATTTACCAAAGAACAAAGTTAACTACATCACCAAATTAAAGACTACATCAACTCAAACAACGATTCATATAAATTCTTATGCAAGTTTTTCATATTCTTTCAAAAAAAATCCCTTTAAAAAAAAAAGCTTTCAGTGTGTAACTTTTATTACTTTTGGTATTTTAGTATGTAGCATTTTTTTATTTCCATAGCCTTGTTTTATTACTGTTGTTTTTTATTCTATTCTCACTGATTTATTGTTCCAGTTTATTCATCTTTTTATCCTGTTAAGCACCTTGGTCAATGCAAGGCATTGTAGGAAGGTGCTATACATCCATCCATCCATCCATTTTCTTCCGCTTATCCGGGGTCGGGTCGCGGGGGTAGCAGCCTAAGTAGGGAGGCCCAGACTTCCCTCTCCCCAGCCACTTGGAGCAGCTCCTCCGGGGGAATCCCAAGGCGTTCCCAGGCCAGCCGAGAAACATAGTCCCTCCAGCGCGTCCTGGGTCTTCCTCTGGGTCTCCTCCCGGTGGGACATGCCCGGAACACCTCACCAGGGAGGCGTCCAGGAGGCATCCTAACCAGATGCCCGAGCCACCTCAACTGGCTCCTCTCGATGTGGAGAAGCAGCGGCTCTACTCCGAGTCCCTCCCGGATGACTGAGCTTCTCACCCTATCTCTAAGGGAGAGTCCAGCCACCCTGCGGAGAAAACTCATTTCAGCCGCTTGTATCCGAGATCTTGTTCTTTCGGTCATAACCCAAAGCTCATGACCATAGATGAGGGTGGGAACGTAGATCGATCGGTAAATTGAGAGCTTTGCCTTTTGACTCAGCTCTCTCTTCACCACGACAGACCGGTACAGCGCCCGCTTCACTGCGGATGCTGCACCTATCCGCCTATCGATCTCACGCTCCAGTTTTCCCTCATTCGTGAACAAGATCCCGAGATACTTAAACTCCTCCACTTGGGGCAGGACCTCCTCCCCGACCCGGAGAGGGCATGCTACCCTTTTCCGGCTCAAGACCATGGCCTCGGATTTGGAGGAACTGATCCTCATCCCGGCCGCATCACACTCGGCTGCAAACCGCTCCAGCGAAAGCTGTAAATCACGAAGGTGCTATACAAATAAAGTTTATTATTATTATTATTATTATATTTTAACAATATCTTAAATATATACAGAGATCTGGCTGTTTTAACATTTTCTTCCAGACCATTCCACAATCTTATTCCCTGAATTATTGTAGACCGCTCCTTCAAACTGGTACGAAAACAAGGTTCCACAAACATTTCTGTCCCTTTAAGAAAATAAACAACATAAACTTTTTCTAAACAGCTTTAGTGTTTGACTTTGTCCACACTCATAAAACACACAATGAAGTACAAAAACAACCAAACAAAAAAAAATCTGGGGGGGCCACTGGGGGGGCCAATCAGATGGTTGGGGAGCACATATCCATTAAAATAAATAAATTTAAAAATATATATACTGTATATATATTTTGAAAACAATTATTTTGAAGCCGATTTACGCAATTTCCAGCAATTTCCGGTGTCCTGTTTTGCTAGCTGTGGAGGCTACAGCTGCCTGTTCTCTCTAAAAAAAAAACCTAAGTTTGGTCCTCTGGAAATTCAAAAAACAAAACATAGCTTGTTGGAGTAAGCTGGACAGGCAGAAACAGGCAGCAGCTGTGGAAAAGTAGCTGTTTTATGGACGGCGGTTTTACAACATAAACAAATGGAGAATCCGGAGGAGGGAGGGAGAAACGGAGGAAATGGCTTCACCAGCAGTCCAGAGTAGGAAATTAACTATTTTTTCACTTCATTATGGCTCTGAAATGTATGTGTTTTTTTTATAATTATGTAGGTTAATGTGTTAGGATAGGCTAAGTGCTTGGTAAAATACAGTACTGTACGTATAAGGTGCAGTTTGGATGTATGTTTCGAGATACGTTAAAATTCGCTTTACAACGTCACGTCATAAGTTGGGGACTAC
>JBBPBX010047437.1:0-26160 GCA_038048925.1 Garcialebias charrua | reverse complement strand
CACACACACACACACACACACACACACACAGGCACAGTCTTTGTTTACTGTGATCACATGTTCAACTAAACCCGATTATCCAAGTGGAGTTTCATTAGCGGAGTGTAAGTGGCCAGCAGCCATCTGGATTTAATTTGACGCCGTTTGTGTTTACGTGAAAGAACATTTTTAGTAAATTCACACAGGAAGTTTTGGACATTTTTAAAACTTGCATGCTGTGCACAGAGACGCTTACAACACCGACATATACAGTAGTTGCAAACAACAGGACTTTGTGCAACATTATCACCCACTGGGGGAAGAGAAATGATCTGAGGACATCACATCCTTCTGCAAGAAGCAGAAGATTGTGGCTCAGAGTGAGAAAAAGGGAGACGGACACCCCACCAGCGTGTCAAAATCAGACTGATCTTGTTCACAGAACGTATGATTGGCTCACTGTTGAATCTCAAACCATTTGTTGAGGACATGTTGGGATGTGGAAATCTCTCAACATATTTGATAAGATTATTATTGATTGAATTGATGTAATCAAAAGTGATGATCGCCTAACACCGTACAACACTAAGATGAAGTGACTCGTGTTTTCTGCTTTTATTAGGAGTCATGTGGCAGGTTGTAAAGTAACAATATTGTGAGCTCTGATAATGACGTTAAACACCTGTAACACTGTTTTGTACGACGGAGCTTTAGGGCCATGTTAAGAAAGAAAAATTAAAAGCCATAATATTATGAGAATAAAGTCGTACAATACTTTTTTCTTTTTGTAGCTCTCGTTTATATTTTTGCATTAGTTGGATCCACGACGTGACCTGTCAATCAATCCATTAGGCGTGTCAGCAAATGACCAATCTGAAGCTAAATGCTCATTACCTGCAGAGAGCTGCTGCAGCTCATCAGAGCATACCACCTTACTGTGAGCAGGTTCAAAGTCCTGATGCTGATATAATCTGATGCTGATGAGCTAACACTAACAGATTAACCATTTCCTTGTTTGTAAAACCAGTACCAAAGTATAACTTAACAAGATGCTCAACATTCTTCACTTTATCACAGTTAAAATGTGGTAAACCTGCTTTATCATGATGGAGTTCAGATAATATTATGACTCATTTAGCTTCGGATTGGTCATTTGCTGACACACCTACTGGATTGAGTGACAAGTCGTGTCTCCGACTCGTGGAAAAAACAGACAAACAAAAAGTAAAACAAGAGCTGCAAAAAGTCTCGTACGACTTTATTCTCGTAATACACTGCCTGGCCAAAAAAAAAAAAAGCCTCTACCTGGATTTAACTACGTAAGCAAATGGGTACGAGCCTCCTATTGGATAATTACTGCATGAGTGATCATCTTTCAGCTGTCAAGTTATTTAACCCCAACTGGTGCAATGAGTTGCTTCTCATTTCTTAAACCATACCATCCCATTTTATTTATAGAGCACTTAAAACAGCGACAAGGCCAACCAAAGTGCTGTACAAACAAACAAACAGGCAATACACAAAATGAAGTAAAAACCAGAATATAGACATAAAAACGTTGCAGATAATAAATATAACGACCAAACTGCGTGAGGCAAACAGGTTAGAACACAGATCATCTGGTGTTTAAAGCAACAGAATAGTAGTGAGTCTTTAAACGGGATTTGAAAACCGAGAGGGAGGGGGCCTTTCTGACGAGCAGAGGTACCGTATTTCCGGTCTATAAGTCGCACCTTTTTGCCTAATTTGCATGCCCTGCGACTAATAGAGAGGTAAGACTTGTTTATGGATTTTTTCCCATATTTCTAGACCAATTTTTGGCTCAGATATGACCGTTTATCATTTTGGCAAAAAAATGGTACAGTACCACTTTTGTCCGCTAGGGTACACGACCGTTCCCACCTCATGTGTCCGACGGCAGCCTCCACTGGTCGGACTGACTCTGTCGCTGCCCGGCCTCCTGCTCTGGAGCTCTGACACTTCCAGAGAGTCCACCGACCGTTCCCACCTCATGTGTCCGAAGGCAGCCTCCTCAGGTCGGACACATTCTGTCGCTGCCCGGCCTCCTGCTCTGGAGGTAAGTTAGCTATGTTTGTTAGCAAAAATTGTTACTATTTATCTAAATGAATCAGAACTTTCTTCAATTAAACTGCTCCAAGACTGAGGCCATACTGATTGTAGAGACCACAGTGTCGAAGGCTGCAGTGAGGTCAAGGAGGACAAGGATGGAGGGAGAACCAGTGTCAGCAGCCAAGAGGACATCATTTGTAAATCTCAGCAATGCAGTCTCAGTGCTCAGGACTGGAGCATCCTCATCTTCCCCATTGTCATCTCCATCTTCACTCACTGCCCTCTCTACCTGCCTGGAGGAAATAAGGGCATGGATGAATCAGAACTTTCTTCAATTAAACTGCTCCAAGACTGAGGCCATACTGATTGGCACCCCTCACCAGGTACAAACATCTCCTATAACAAGACTTTCCTTTTCTGGACAAGACATCCCCCTCTCCACCTCTGTTACTAATCTTGGAATAAAAATGGACTCCAATCTTACATTTGAAAATCACATTAAGCATCTGTTTAAAACTTGCTTCTTCCATCTTCGAAACATCTCCAGACTTCGCCCATCCCTAACTTTTTCCGATGCTGAGAAGCTCGTCCATGCTTTTGTCTCCTCCAGGCTCGACTACTGCAACTCCCTGTTTATTGGAATCCCTGGCAAAAACCTTCAGAAACTTCAATATATTCAAAACAGTGCAGCAAGGATCTTGTTGAGAGTTCGTAAATTTGAACATATTACGCCAATTCTCCATAACCTTCATTGGCTTCCTGTTGCCTACAGAATTCAGTACAAAACTGCTCTCATTACACATCAATGCTTACACGGAACTTCACCAGATTATCTGAAGGATATTCTCATTCCATACTCATCCACCCGTTCGCTGCGGTCACAGAACAGTAATCTCCTTCACATTCCGAGAACCAAATTAAGGACCATGGGAGACCGGGCTTTCAGTGTGGCTGCCCCCCGCCTGTGGAACTCTCTTCCTGACTGTCTAAGAGCCCCACAGTCTGTGGTTGACTTTAAGAGCGGCTTGAAGACCTTTCTTTTCAACCGAGCATACTCTACCTCCTCATGATTCTACTTTTGATCTTAGCTGATACTGTTATTGATTTTAATTGTTTTATTATTTGTTTTATTGACATTTAATTCTGTTGCACTTTGTAGCACTTTGAGATTTTCATTAATGAAAAGTGCGTTATAAATTGAATTCATTATTATTATTATTATTAAATAACTCATGAACTACCAGACAGATTTTCTTTAAACTTACAGAAAGTAATTATTTAGTGGTCATTTACAAACTGTTAGCTGTTGGAATTGTTTGAGATAAAATTTGATGTTTTATGTGCGTAAATGTGTCGCGGTTAGCTTAGGTTTTTTTCCTGCTACTATTTATCTAAATACTCATAAACCACACCGTGGATTTTCTTTAAACTTACAGAAAGTAATTATTTGGTGTTCATTTACAAACTGTTGGAGTTGTTTGAGCTAAAATTCAATTTATTTATAATTTATTTTCGCAACGCGCACGACTGTTTGGAAGACGTCAAAGCGAAACAATTTAAATCCAACAGATTTGACCATTAACGTGAATTTATTAAGGAACCGTTAAGCTATGACACATCTTTGCTATAATTTTCAGCAGACAAATAATTGTTTTTACCATGTTAATCTTGTTAAAAGTCCTTCCGTGCTCGCTCGCTCTGTGGCCGCCATTTTCAGCAGGGCAAATGAGGCGCTGACGCGCTGCGGTGACGCATAATAGATGCGACTTAAATAAAGGTGCGACATGTTTATGGATTTTTCCAATTTATTGCAAATTGGAAAAAGCGACTTATAGAAAGGTGAGACTCATCAGCGGAAAATACAGTAACTCATTCCAAAGTCTTGGGCCTGCTACAGAGAAGGCCCTGTCACCTCTGCGCTTAACCATATTGAAAGACACATGGCGTGATCGTGGAAAAAATGTCAGTCTGTTTGAGAAGGGTCAAATAATTGGCATCAAGCAGAGAAAACATCTAAGGAGATTGCAGAAAATACTAAAATTGGGTTAAGAACTGTCCCAACGCATTACTAAAAACTGGAAGGATAGAAGAGACCCATCGTCTTCAAGGAAGAAATGTGGCCGTAAAAAAATCCTGAATGATCGTGATCGGCGATCACTTAAACGTTGGACAAAATCAAATTGAAGAAAAACAACAATAGAACTCAGGGCTACATTTAATAGTGAAAGTAAGAGCATTTCCACACACACACATTGTGAAGGGAACTCAAGGGATTGGGACTGAACCACTGTGTACAGTGTAGTTTTAAGAAAACCACTAATCAGTGAGGCTAACTGGAAAAAAAGGCTTCAGTTTGCTAGGGAGCATAAAGATCGGACTGTGGAGCAATGGAAGAAGGTCATGTGGTCTGATGAGTCCAGATTGACCCTGTTCCAGAGTGATGGGTGCATCAGGGTAAGAAGAGAGGCAGGTGAAGTGATGCACCCATCATGCCTAGTCATCAATGCTAGATCTTGGTGAAAAATTAATGCAGCACTGGATGGAAATAGATCTTGTGACATTACAGAAGCTTATCGAAACAATACCACAGTGAATGCATGCTGTAATCAAAGCTAAAGGCGGTCCAACATAATATTAGTGCGTGACATTTTTTTAATTTTTTTATCTTAGTATGGTCCTAAAGCTCAGTCATAGTTTTGACCTGCATGTGCACGGAGTAAGATGTGTATGAAAGAAACTCGTCTTTACAATACGTAAAATCTGCCTCTGACCTCTCCTTTTGGGTACCGATAGCGATATTTGTCCTGGTCCCGCAGGGCAAACTCCAGAGGGTAATGTTCCTGGATCTCCTCATACATCATCTCCTCGCACACACCCTAAAACCATTAACGACAAATGTTAGTTCAGCTCCCAGAGAAACAGAGTACAGACCGTTAGTGACCAACAGGGCACTGCTTACAGCGTCGATCTCGTTCAGGACCTTCCACTGCTCGTAAGGAACGCTCAGAGCCTCCGCCGTCTGGATGGTTCTCTTCATCTGACTGGTCCACACCTTCAGGTCCTGGATGTTCTGCGTCTGGATGAACTGGTTCAAATTCTTAGCAAACTGCACAGAGAAGACAGACAATTGTTGTACTGAGAAAGAAATTTAAACCGTTCTGATACGCACCGCTTTTTCTTGTAGCTTTTTTTCTTTTTTTACCGCTTTGCCATTTGGTGTGAGACCAGCGTCTCCTCCAATTCGCCCGTTGACATTAAGGTCACTTTCACCGTGGCGACACAGGTAGATGGAGCGCGGTGTTATGTGGATGTTCATGAGGTAGTAGACGATCCGGCTCTGGATGTGGTCCAACACTCTATTGACCAAAAACCGTTGTCCAACATCCATGATTTTGATGTAGGAAAGATCCCTGCACGGAGAACATAATTCAAAACCACAGCTGCAGTGTGGGAACATCCTTCCCACTGGCGTCCTCCTCACCTGTCCGAAACTTCATCCAGCGTCTCATAAGAGTTTTCATAACACTTGATCCTCTTCATGAAATCCTCCACAGCTTCTTCCGTGTTACAGTTTGTGTAATCGGGACTGCCCAGCTTCACTTGCTAAGCAGCACCAGAAGAAGAGTGAGCACAGCACGGACGACAGTTCAACTCCCTCTGAAGCAAACAAATCAAACAAGCACGGCCACTCACCACGATGTTCTCCTGTATGACTTCTGGGTCCTCACACACAGACTCTACAAAGAACACCTGAGAGAGGAGGGCACCACCTGAGACTAGGTATCAGCATGAACCATCACCTCCTTTAGAGCTGCAACACGGCGAGTTACCTTAAAGCCATTGTGTTCTGCAAACTGAATGATGGTGCCTCTTCTTTCTCTGGTGGTATTTGTTGCATCGAACACCTACAAGACGGAAACACAAAGCAGCCAACACCACAACAGGTTTAACAGGTCTCTCTTGTAAATGAGTCCTCGAGGCATCACAAGCCTTTTAGCATTGTACACAGTTAAACTGTTTAAAATGTATCTGCCAAAATAACAATTAACCTACTGCAACTTGACCTCCTTCCTCCGTGAGGTACTGCCGCACGTCGTTCAGCGCTGCTGAAGCACACTGCCTGCAAAAAACAGCAAATAAACATCACACAGTTGTTTAAATAAATCAATGTGCTGCAAAACGTTACCCATACCTCCTGATCTTTAACCCCTCCTTATTGTCTGGACGAAAGAACTCAAAGGACTTGTAGATCTTTAAACAGCCTCTTCTGTATTGCCCCACGTTGAACTCTGCAGACAAACAAAAGAAGTTTTTTTTTTAAAGCGCATTAAATTGGCTGTTACTTTACAAGTCCTTTAATTAAAAATCCAGAGAAGTCCTACCTCTGGTGGGCACTCCGATCCAGTTGAGATAGCGGGTCAGCTTCTTGGAGATGTACGTCTTTCCTCTGGCAGGAAGGCCCACAGTCACGATCAGCGTGGGACAGTTGGTCATGCACACTGCAACGAGACACACGTGAAAACTGTGAAACTTCACAATCTGCTTCATCGCTGCCCTGCACGATGAAAAGGTTTCACGTTGGCACCAGATTATTTGTATCCGGGCAGATTAAAGGGCAGAGGTCGTTCAGATTTCACGCAGGTTGCAAAATGTTGCACAGATTTCACGCAGGTTGCAAAATGTTGCACTTTTACCATCAAGACAGAAGAAGCCACAGTGGAAGAAAGTGGGTCAGGGAGCAGAGTTTTTAAAGTTTGCACGTTTAGATTGTGCAGGTCATTTTCTACACAGCAGTCCAGTGTTGTATAACAACAATAACTTAAATACAAGATGCTGCTGAATGTTCTCCAATGAGGGGAGCAGCCATTTAACTAGACCCAACGTGTCGCCGCCGACACGTTTTCCACCAGCTAACTTTGCCTTACCGTAACTCTGCAAGGATTTGCGCTATCAGAAAAATGGTAATCGCCTTCCCGCAGCTACAGGAAGCCCGTGACTGCGAGTCTCCCTCACGAAGAGTGCAGAGCGAGGCAAACATGAGTGACAGAGCAGAGAATCAGCACAAAAATATGTCAAACATGTCCTTCAAGGAATAAAAAGACACCAAGGAGATTCCTGGATGGCTTTGAATTTGGAGGAGTTTCTTTTTGTTCTTCTGAAGAAAGGTAACATTTGATCAATTGAACAACTTTTTGAATTTTATTTCTGAATGAATGCCTCATTCAGGCTCAAACAAAAGAGCCAAAACATATTGTTACTTCATGGATAATAGTTTTTACTGGGTACACATAATAGGATGTAGCTATTTATAGTTTTATTTTTGGAATAGTAGGCCTATATCAAGTCTATAAGATATTATAATATTCATCAGTTTGTACTTTGTGTAGAAGATAATAAGGAGAAATGTAGGGAGGGGAAAATCGCCTGTAAATGGTTTGAATTGTTAGTCTGTTTCTTTTTTTTTTTTAAAGAAGTGAGAATTAAAAAAAAAAACATTGTAAATATGTTCTATAGTGTTGAAATTGTTAATTTGTGATGAAAAATCTGATCATGTTCAAATGCAGTGTTTTATTTGCATACAATCTAATTTCGCTTTTTGTTTTTTCTTGATGTTAAACAGTTTTAATAGTTCTCTCTCTGAGCAGGATACCCTGATGAGCATGCATCAGGGTAGTTTTAGTTTAGTAACAAGTATGTTTAGGTTTATTAAATTTGTTCATTTTTTTTTACAAAAGAAATACAATACAAGACAATCCCATCAACGACACGTACACAATGTAAAAAAATGAAAGGTAGCAGAAAGAAGAATAAATCTTATTATATCTGCCCCTTTTTTCAAACAATCAGATTAAACAATAATAATCTTTCACCAGCAGTACAAAATGACTAACTCTTTCTAATTTTCTAATACTAATACATAACTAATAATTGATACAATACACATTATGCTAATTCATATATATTTTTTCAACAAATTCCTTTTGATCATTTTCTTAAATGTAAACAGTGACTTGGCATTTTTAACTACATTCTCCAAGCCATTCCATAATCTAATTCCCTGGATTGAGGTAGAACGTCCCTTCAACTAGTTCTGAATTGTGGTTTTACAAACATCTCTGTCCCCTTAAGATTATAACAACTTTGTCTTTTAACAAAATTCATTTGGATATTTAAAGGTAATTCGTTATTCTGAGCCCTATACATAATTGATAAAATATTATAATCAACCAAATCATGGAACTTCAATAATTTCAGTTGATAAAATAATGTACTTGATGGATGACAGTAATGTTTTCTAGTGATAATTCTTACAGCTCTTTTCTGTAAAACAAAAATAGGCTTTGTGATTGTTTTACACGCATTCCCCAAAACATTATAACAAGTATAATGTAAAACAATGCCAGATATTGAAAGTTCTAAATATTGTGAACAAATGTCCTGAAGCACTTGGTCATAGAACATTTTCTTCCTATTTTCTAGTGAAAAACAAGTAAAAAGTACCAGGCAGAAATACGAGACTTGTTTAAAGAGGCACTTCTTGGAGGAGATGCTAACTCACAGCAGCTGTTTCATCTGGAGCTGGACATGATGAATCTTACACACCGTGAGAAGCACACAGCACAACTCCAGGTGAACAAGACGAACCGGACATTCATTCAGATTATTCCGCCTCACTTCAGACTGAACGCCTCCGACATGATTCAAACAGCTATGCTAACATAACATGAACGCACCCTTTCGATGAGATATGTGTTTTTCTGGAAGGCCGTTTCTGTTCGGCATCCATATCTTCTTCAAAGGGTTCTGGGTGAGTTCCCGCGGGTTAGGGGCTTCGTCCTCCATCGAGCCGTCCGGCGGTGAGGCGGCCGCAGCGGGAGCACCGACACGGGCGAGCTTCCCCTGATGCTGCTCCGGTGAAGGTGACCGGTGTTTCATCCGCGCGGCGGCTCGGAGCAGATGGAGAATGACGCGCAGTGTCTCGCGCTCTAAAAAGTACGCTCTGTGCTGCTGTGTCACGTGACTCGGCTCTGTGCTGCTGTGTCACGTGACTCGGCCGGGCCAACGCGGAACACCAATGGCCGACCGTAACGGCTGTGGTAGTGACGCAACAGGAGTTTTGCTGAACCGTAAGTTTTGTACAACGTGCGCGCGCTGAAATTGATTTTTTTTTTGAGAATTTATTTATTTCATTAAAAAACATGACAATTATACATACAATATAATCAAAAAAAATGTGAAAAAAATAAAATGAAAGGTGGCAGAAGAAGAACAACCGGTAGTCTCTGGAGAGTGATGTTAAAAATTCATTCTTTCATTCAACCTTTATTTATACAGGCTAGCCTCGTTGAGTCACGGGGACTCATTTACAAGAGGGACCTGTCTCACTCACACCAAACAACCATCCACTCTCACACCTAGGGTCAATTTAGAGTCACCAATCAGCCTAACAAGCATGTTTTTTGGTCTGTGGGAGGAAACCGGAGTACCCGGAGGAAACCCACGCATGCAAACTCCACCCAGAAAGGCCCCGGACCGGGATTTGAACCGGCAACCTTCTCGCTGAGAGGCAGCAGCTCTACCAGTTGTGCCACCATGCTGCCCAAAAAAATGCAAAATCAATGTATACATTTAAGAAAAAGGTCAAAAAGGACTTGCTCAAAAACTATATATGATGTAACTTAGTGTGTTTGTGTATTACACTTATGTTGACTGATGATGTAGCTTAGTGTGTTGTGTATTACAGTTAGAAAAATTAAGTAGAGTTATTCATTTTGTGATGTAGTTTGTGTATTACAGTTAGAAAAATTAAGTAGAATTATTCATTTTGTGATGTAGTTTGTGTATTACAGTTAGAAAAATTAAGTAGAATTATTCATTTTGTGATGTAGTTTGTGTATTACAGTTAGAAAAATTAAGTAGGCAGCACGGTGGCACAACTGGTAGAGCTGCTGCCTCTCAGCGAGAAGGTTGCCGGTTCAAATCCCGGTCCGGGGCCTTTCTGGGTGGAGTTTGCATGTTCTCCCCGTGCATGCGTGGGTTTCCTCCGGGTACTCCGGTTTCCTCCCACAGACCAAAAAACATGCTTGTTAGGCTGATTGGTGACTCTAAATTGACCCTAGGTGTGAGTGTGAGAGTGGATGGTTGTTTGGTGTGAGTGAGACAGGTCCCTCTTGTAAATGAGTCCCCGTGACTCAACGAGGCTAGCCTGTATAAATAAAGGTTGAATGAATGAATGAAAAGTAGAATTATTCATTTTGTGATGTATAGTTTGTGTATTACAGTTAGAAAAATTAAATAGAATTATTCATTTTTGTGATGTAGTTTGTGTATTACAGTTAGAAAAATTAAGTTGAATTATTCATTTTCTTATGTAGTTTGTGTATTACAGTTAGAATGATGTAGTTTGTGTATTACAGTTAGAAAAATTAAGTAGAATTATTCATTTTGTGATGTAGTTTGTGTATTACAGCTAGATAAATTAAGTAGAATTATTCATTTTGTGATGTAGTTTGTGTATTACAGTTAGTAAAATTAAGTAGAATTATTCATTTTGTGATGTAGCTTGAAGGTTAACATTGGTTGAACAAACTGTGAAATAAGGGGCAGATATAATAAGATTTCATCTTCTTTCTGCTCCTTTCATTTTATCCTACTTGTATTCTTGTATCTGATGAAACTGTCTTGTATTGTTCTTTTAAAATGAATGAATAAACATCAAATCAAATCAAAACTGCCCCTTTTTACTTAATTCTAATGTAAATCAAAATTATATATAAAAATATAATTCACAAAGATGATAACAATCTAGCTAAATTAAAAACATAAAAACTCAACATCTTAATCAAATCAGAAAACAAATTAAGTAGATATATATTAACGATTTCCATATTCTTCCAAGAAACTCGTCTTTATCAGTCTCTTAAATGTATACAGTGATCTGGCATTTTTTAACGGTATCTTCCAAACCATTCCACAATCCTATTCCCTGAATTATTGTGGATCGTTCCTTCATACTACTACTAAAATAAGGCTTCACAAACATCTCAATTCCTTTAAGAAAATATACACTCTCTCTTTTAACAAAATTTGTTTGAATATTAACGGCCAACATGCCTTTATGTGCTTTATACATAAGCAACAAAATGTTATAATTAACCAAATCATAGAACTTCAAAGTTTTCAGTTGATAAAATAAAGTAGTCGACGGTTATCTATAGTTTTTTTTCATAATAATTCGTACAGCTCTTTTCTGTAAAATGAACAAAGGATTAGTTATAGTTTCACACGCTTTACCCAAGACTTCAATACAGTAAACCAAATAAGGAACAACTATTGCATTATACAACATAAACATTGCTTTATCAGTGAATAACTCTCTTACTTTATACAGAACTGCTATCGATCTAGATATTTTTGCTCTCAAATTGTTTATGTGAGGTCTCCATGTTAATTTCTCATCAATAATAACACCCAAACATTTCACCTCACTAACTCAAATTTCAGTTCCAGCTACCAAAAATGGAGCGTGAACATCTGTTTTTCTGTTGCTGTGTATCATGTAATAAGTTTTATCCAGATTTAATGATAACTTATTTAGACTAAACCAATTTTGGATTTTCACAAATTCTGACTGTATTAACTCCAGCATTTGTTCTGTATCATCACCCTTACAAATAAATGATTAAACTGGAAACCAAGCTGGGAGAGTTATTTAATTTCACAAGGACTCTCAAATATTTTTACATAAAACAAATCAGATAAGAAGCTAAAATATTATTATTGTGGCGTGTAAACTAGATATATTAATCTGGCAAACCTTCAAGAAATGTGCAGATTTTTTTTGGTGTAAAGAGGTTTGCATCATTTTGTTCTTTGTCTGATAAATAAACTTACTAAATAAAACCTGGTCCACAGACAACAACAAAAGTGTCTTTGAACATCACATGTGACACTGGTTAACTAAATTAATTGTCAAACTTTAGGGTAGCATCTATTACATTTTGTAAAATGCTCTTTTTCATGCTAATCTTTATTTAGGCTTATGTAATTTATCATTTCAGTTTAAGTGTACCGTAATGGCGTGGTCTTTGTAGAGATTTATGTAGTACATGCAAGTAAAAATAGAAATATGGTAGTATAGTGGTTAATTTACAGANAAAAGAAAAAAAAATCTACCTCTGAGTAATTCCTACCTTCTTGAATATCTTGCACCAAAAACATTAAGGTTTACAGTACTTTCATCCTCTGTTCAGTTTCAGTCCAGAAAAACACTCCTCTCTAAAACTACAAACATTAACTCTTTAAACCCTCAGAGATGGGGGACATCAGCGTACTGTCATTAGCTATAAACTAGAATGAACCAGCTCACAGGATGCCTGTGGTGGCCCTGGATCCAAATCCCGTTTCAGAAACAGAGGGCTGAGGATGCTGGGGTCTGGTATCATACTGGTAATCTGTTGAGGGTCTCAGAGGGATTTAAACTGCTCCCATCAACACTCCGACATACAGTGAGCTCACAGACTGAGGAAGGGCCGGCCCAAGGCATAAACTACCAAGTAGCTGCTTAGGGCCCCGGGGCCCAAGTGGAATTTAATTTTTTTAGTAATGATTTCTATGTGGTTCTATTACACACAATTTCATTATAAAGTACTGTAGTGATTTTTTAAAAATCTTGCATAATAAATTATTTTGAACATTACTGTTGCAGTTCTTTGGAACAAAATATAATAAACCTGGTGACACTTTAGCTGTGAAATACATTTCATACTGGTGTTTTTTTATTTTTATTTATTTTGGTTACTTTTATGCCTGGTCCCCACTGCACAACTCGAAACGCGCCTGCCGTCCCCTTTTGGCCGCTTGTCAGGGTCCCACCAAACCACTGAAGACCGTCTGATGACGTACACTAGGGGGCAGCAGAGAGGAGGGGTCTAGCTCGTCTTCCGGGTTCAGTTGTTGTGTTAACTGCACCTCGGACGGTCTTTGATGAGATTAAAACGTTTTTTTTTATGTTTGGGGTGATCTACACTGGAGAGAACAGCAGCCTGTCAGCAGCAACTGTAAAAATGCCACGTTTATTACCGGAGTTTGGTTCCAATTCATGGAGGGTCGATCCGGTAAGTTTAAAAAGTCCAAAAAAAGTCCCGTTGTGGTTGTGTAATCAGATAGCAGAGGCTCTCCCGACTGTTTGCCGGATGCGTCGAGCCTCCAGAGATCAACATTTGGGACGTCGGCGGCTCGACGGCTAGGTTGCTTTGGACGCGCGCGTGCCCGCGAAGGGAACTGCAGGCTGCCGCCGCGCCGCTTCGATCACTCGAATCGCGCCGCTTCCCTGGTCGCCGTGACTCCACGCGTCTCCTCATAGACTTTGAATGTAAACCGGCCGCTTCAGCCGCCCGAAATCGGGGCAGTGGGTACCAGGCATTAGTACCACTACATTACATGTGTCAAGGCCGGTGGGCCAAATTCAGCCCATCATAACCATTTCTGTGGCTCTCTACACCCTAAAGGGCCACAGAGACAGAACTTCAAGATAAGAGTTGTGTGCTTCAATATTACTTTATCAGTCATTCAAATCAATTTTTATGTTTATAATGCCAAATTACTCAAACATGAAATATTAAATTTTTAGAAGTAGTCATTGAATGCAGAGAAAGTTACATTTTATCAGTTTGTTAATAGGTACTGGTAGTTTTATCAATACTGTACATGTTCCCATCTCTGGCCTGTTGAGGACATTCATGAGCTTGATGTGACCCAAAATGAAAATGAGTTTGACCCCCCTGATGATATCTACATCCAGGGCTGTCAGAGCTGCAATGAGTTTATGTTAGGTGGGTGAATGATCTGATCATCTGACTGTTGAGTGCAGTAATCCACATTATTAGAAGAAATAGAGGGCCCCGCACCATGAAGTCTCGGGCCGGCCCTGGCCTGAGGACCCTGACAGGACCTCCGAGTCACAGAGTCCAAGGTAACTCAGAGATAATCTGGAGGAAACGAAGGTCACTTGAGCAAATGAACAACTGGGGAGAAGCTGAGACTCTTTGTTTCTTGGAGGTCCTACACTCAGAATGGGTTTTTTCAGATTAGACAATGTGCAAGAGTTCACTTTTAGAATGAACTCACTTCACAGCTGCCACAGCTAATCAACCTTAAAAACAAAATAGTTATAGCATTGTTGTTATTTCAATATATTCAGCTAACATTTGTTGTGGCAGTGTCTGAAACTGGTTCTGAAATATCCATCCATCCATCATCTTTACCCGCTTCTTCCTTTTCGGGTCGCGGGGGTCACTGGTGCCCATGTCCAGCAGTCACTGTCTGAGAGTCAGGGGACACCTGGACATGTCTCCAGTCCATCACAGGGACAGAGACAAACAACCATTCACTCTCTCACCTAGAGACAATTTAGAGTTACAATCAGTCCAACATGCATGTTTTTGGTCTGTGGGAGGAAACTGGAGTACACGGAGAAAAACCACTCATGCATGGAGAGAACATGCAAACTCCACCTTGAAAGGTCCCCTGACCGGATGGTTCCAAACTATTTAGATTTATGTTTATTATTACGCCTTTATTTAACCAGGTAGATCTCGTTGAGATTAAAAATATCTTTTTCAAGAGAGGCCTGTCCCAGAATGGCAGCAACACACAGACTACAGTACTTCCAGTCATAAAACCACAGATATCTAAACACAATTCAAATGCATCATGGTATGAAAGACAAAAAGAACACCCATAAAAATTATAATGAGATTATAATTTGATATTGTTCAAAACATTTACAAACAAAAGCTTCAGTTAAAAACTGGTGAAATAAACAAATAAATAAATAAAAAGGCCTTAAAAATGTTCAATGAGACCAACGTTTTCAACTTCAAGTGTTTGTGCAGTTGCTTCCAGTGTGAAGGAGCAGCAAACTGGATGCAGTTTTTACTGTGATCAGTAGGAATCTTAGGCACGGTTAATAAAATTAACTCATGTGAGCACAGAGAACCTCCTGAAGACTTCCTAATACAAAGGACAGGAGGTGAGGGGGAAGTAAACCCAACATGGCTGTGTACATCAGGTTATACCAATGACTGAACCTGGGGGGATGGGGCAGTCCAAGCAACACGGGTACAGTATACAGAAGATGAGGGATCCAAGACTGAAAAAAGGTAAGTCTCCATGATCTAGAGTCCAACGTATGCAATCAGTGAGAGCATGTGTGTATATAAATCATGTGTCCATAGTCTAATTGGACAAAAAGTGGCAGCGACAATGTTTTCTAGCTTTAAAAAAATTAACTATAAAACCCACTTTAGCTTCAACCTTTTCACCAGCTGTTGAATGTGGGGGTCAAAGGCCAGAGATTCACCAGTGATTAAATCTGAGTATTTATACTGAGATACTACTGAAATCTGCTGAAAAGTGATAGTGGTGTGGCAACAACTTTGGTTTAGACATAGTCTTGGGATTAGAAAACAGCATTACTTTGATTTATCAGCATTCGAAACAAGCTTTGGGTCACACACATTGAATTGAACCGCATTAAAAACTTTTTAAAAGCACTTTGCACTGTGTTGGCAGCACAAGATGATATCAAAAATGAAAATGAGCATGTGGCACATTTTATATCTAAACTGTTAATAAAGATTATAAAATAAGATGGCCTAGGATAGAACCTTGTGGAACACCCTTGGATATTGAAGATGGGCGGTAGAAAGGCCTTCCACTGACTGCCGAGCAAGTCCATTGTCAAAGAACCTTTTCAACAAAATGCCATGGTCATCTGATTTTTATTGATGAATCAATAAAAAGAGCTGCAGTGTTGCTTTTTACCTACAAAAACAATAAAATCATTTAATATTTTTAAAGTTGATGTAGTAGTACAGTGCACTGCTGTAAACACAGACTGTATGTCAGTTAAATATTTTATTTGAGTTGTTAACAGACTAAGGAAGCTCGACCCAGACACAGTTTGGACTTGGGCCGGTGGTTCTTTATATTTTTAAAGTTGATGTAGTAGTACAGTGCACTGCTGTAAACACAGACTGTATGTCAGTTAAATATTTTATTTGAGTTGTTAACAGACTAAGGAAGCTCGACCCAGACACAGTTTGGACTTGGGCCGGTGGTTCTTTATATTCAGTGGGTTCTTTAAAGAGGGACGTACAGAGGCACACTTACAAACCAAACAGATAGGGCCTGAACTGAGAGAAAAATGAAAAATATATGTGAGCAGAGATTAAATATAATCATTGCCTTGTTTGAATAAAAAAGACTCCAGGTGATCTGGACCTGCTGACTTTTTAGAGTCCAAAATGCATCATGCACCTCTGAAAGGACAGAGGAGAACGTATTCTGTGAAGTACTGAGAAATTCAAAAAGTTAAAACGAAGCTATCAAACGTCTCCATTTATAGATCTGATGGTCTGCCAGAACTTCTGGGATTATTTAGGGTTTTTGAAGTTTGGGACAAAAATACTGTGTTTTTATATTTTTTATAGCAACTGCTGAAGTATTTCTAAGTTTCCTGAAGCTGAGCCAGTCAGAGTCACATCCAGTTTTCCACCATGCTAAATTACTGTCATGCAGCATTATTGAAAGTTCAGCTGCAAACCAAGCATTATCTACTTCTTACCATACATCTTTCCAATGGAGCATGTTCACTTACTAATTTAGAAAAGATACCATGTGATGTTCCGTTATAATAACTGAAGAGTGTTTCTCTGGACTTCAAAACAGATTCAAGCTTTTGTACTACTAGGGCTAATAAAGTGTCTTCCCTGTCCAAGTGTGCTAACAGTGGTAGCTTAACTATGAGCTAAGCTAGGCTACCAGACATAGATACACTTTTAGCAAAAATAAGTTAATATTAGCTAAAATAAATAAAAAAAGGTAGCTTAACTATTAGCTAAAATAGGCTAACAGAAGCAGATTCACTTTTAGCTCAAATAAGCTAACAAAGATAACTATTAGATAAAATGAAAACAAAGGTAGCTTAACTATTAGCTAAAATAAGCTAACAAACATTGCCTAACTATTGGCTAAAATAAGCTAATGGAAGTTGATTCACTTTCTAGCTAAACTGAGCTAACAGAGGTAGCTTAACTATGAGCTAAGAGGGTAATGTCATCAGGGCTCTAACGAAGAGTTGTTTGGGTTCTAACGAAGAGTCGTTAGGGCTCTAACGGACAGTTGTTAGGGCTCTAACGGACAGTTGTTAGGGCTCTAACGGACAGTTGTTAGGGCTCTAACGAACAGTTGTTAGGGCTCTAACGAACAGTTGTTAGGGCTCTAACGAACAGTTGTTAGGGCTCTAACGAACAGTTGTTAGGGCTCTAACGAACAGTTGTTAGGGCTCTAACGAACAGTTGTTAGGGCTCTAACGAACAGTTGTTAGGGCTCTAACGGACAGTTGTTAGGGCTCTAACGGACAGTTGTTAGGGCTCTAACGGACAGTTGTTAGGGCTCTAACGGACAGTTGTTTGGGCTCTAACGGACAGTTGTTTGGGCTCTAACGGACAGTTGTTTGGGCTCTAACGGACAGTTGTTTGGGCTCTAACGGACAGTTGTTAGGGCTCTAACAAACAGTTGTTTGGGCTCTAACGGACAGTTGTTTGGACTCTAACGGATAGTTGTTTGGACTCTAACGGATAGTTGTTTGGGCTCTAACGGATAGTTGATTGGGCTGTAACGGATATTTGTTTGGGCTGTAACGGATATTTGTTTGGGCTCTAACAGATATTTGTTTGGGCTCTAACAGATATTTGTTTGGGCTCTAACAGATATTTGTTTGGGCTCTAACAGATATTTGTTTGGGCTCTAACAGATATTTGTTTGGGCTCTAACAGATANCGGACAGTTGTTTGGGCTCTAATGTTAGGGCTCTAACGGACAGTTGTTAGGGCTCTAACGGACAGTTGTTAGGGCTCTAACGGACAGTTGTTAGGGCTCTAACGAACAGTTGTTAGGGCTCTAACGAACAGTTGTTAGGGCTCTAACGAACAGTTGTTAGGGCTCTAACGAACAGTTGTTAGGGCTCTAACGAACAGTTGTTAGGGCTCTAACGAACAGTTGTTAGGGCTCTAACGAACAGTTGTTAGGGCTCTAACGGACAGTTGTTAGGGCTCTAACGGACAGTTGTTAGGGCTCTAACGGACAGTTGTTAGGGCTCTAACGGACAGTTGTTAGGGCTCTAACGGACAGTTGTTAGGGCTCTAACGGACAGTTGTTAGGGCTCTAACGGACAGTTGTTAGGGCTCTAACGGACAGTTGTTAGGGCTCTAACGGACAGTTGTTAGGGCTCTAACGGACAGTTGTTAGGGCTCTAACGAACAGTTGTTAGGGCTCTAACGAACAGTTGTTAGGGCTCTAACGAACAGTTGTTAGGGCTCTAACGAACAGTTGTTAGGGCTCTAACGAACAGTTGTTAGGGCTCTAACGAACAGTTGTTAGGGCTCTAACGAACAGTTGTTAGGGCTCTAACGGACAGTTGTTAGGGCTCTAACGGACAGTTGTTAGGGCTCTAACGGACAGTTGTTAGGGCTCTAACGGACAGTTGTTAGGGCTCTAACGGACAGTTGTTTGGGCTCTAACGGACAGTTGTTTGGGCTCTAACGGACAGTTGTTTGGGCTCTAACGGACAGTTGTTTGGGCTCTAACGGACAGTTGTTTGGGCTCTAACGGACAGTTGTTAGGGCTCTAACGGACAGTTGTTTGGGCTCTAACGGACAGTTGTTAGGGCTCTAACGGACAGTTGTTAGGGCTCTAACGGACAGTTGTTAGGGCTCTAACGGACAGTTGTTAGGGCTCTAACGGACAGTTGTTAGGGCTCTAACGACAGTTGTTAGGGCTCTAACGAACAGTTGTTAGGGCTCTAACGAACAGTTGTTAGGGCTCTAACGAACAGTTGTTAGGGCTCTAACGAACAGTTGTTAGGGCTCTAACGAACAGTTGTTAGGGCTCTAACGAACAGTTGTTAGGGCTCTAACGAACAGTTGTTAGGGCTCTAACGGACGGTTGTTAGGACTCTAACGGATAGTTGTTTGGGCTCTAACGGATAGTTGTTTGGGCTCTAACGGACAGTTGTTTGGGCTCTAACGGACAGTTGTTTGGGCTCTAACGGACAGTTGTTTGGGCTCTAACGGACAGTTGTTTGGGCTCTAACGGACAGTTGTTTGGGCTCTAACGGACAGTTGTTAGGGCTCTAACAAACAGTTGTTTGGGCTCTAACGGACAGTTGTTTGGACTCTAACGGATAGTTGTTTGGACTCTAACGGATAGTTGTTTGGGCTCTAACGGATAGTTGATTGGGCTGTAACGGATATTTGTTTGGGCTGTAACGGATATTTGTTTGGGCTCTAACGGATATTTGTTTGGGCTCTAACAGATATTTGTTTGGGCTCTAACAGATATTTGTTTGGGCTCTAACAGATATTTGTTTGGGCTCTAACCGATGGTTGTTTGGGCTTTAACCGACAGTTGTTTGGGCTCTATTGAACAAATGTGAGGTTGATGGTCCTCCTTTTGCATGTGAACAGCTAGTTTAGTTTGTCACCAGCAAACTGGTTGATCCACTATGAGAAGGTTCTATTTATGGCTGATTGTTGCAATGACGCAGACTGAAGGAATCTATCCATTATCTTTACCCGCTACTTCCTTATCGGGTCGGGGGTCACTGGTGCCCATGTCCAGCCATCACTGTGCAAGAGGCGGGGGACATGGACAGGTCTCCAGTCCATCACAGGGATACATAAAAGACAAACAACCATTCACTCTCTAAGTCACACCTTGGGACCATTTAGTTATACAAGACAAAAAGATTCAACAAATAATAATTCATCCAGAGGACCTGACTCAACCTCGTTAGATATTACCTAGTCTAATAGTAGTAGCTAAACTATTACCTGAAATATGCTAATAGAGGAAGCTAACAACATGCTAACATGTTAGGCTGCCTTCAGGCCCAGACCTCCCTTATATCAATGGGATTTGCCTGGTTAAATAAAAGTTAATAAATAAACAAAATCCTCTGGACGGATTCTTCTTGTTGATTTGTTGACCTTGTTAGATTGATCTAACTGGGTTATTGCGCGTGTATCAGGACTAACAGAGATAAGATAGGCTAACTGTGGTAGCTTCAATGTTAGATAATTTACTGTAGTTGGCCTATTATTTTCTACTGGTGAAGCTACAAATGGTACTTATCATAGTCCTAATAGCATAATCTGTTGAAAATTCAGAGAAATAAATAGTATTTGGTTACATGAGCATTTATTGTCAACAAACAAAGTTTGTTGTTGCTATTCTAAATTCATTCACAAAAAGTAAACACTAAGCTGAATAAATTAAAGCTTTATTAATGATCACGTTAGCTAAGATAAGCTAACTGTGGTAGCTTCACTGAAAGCTAAGTAAATTCATGTGATAACTTTTAAAGGTACTTTGCGTTTGCGTTAAACGGTTTTGTTTTAACCACAAAAGTACAAATAATAATAATAATAAATAAACGAGCAGCACTATTTTAAGGGGTAATAAACAGAAGGGGTAAAAAAAAAAAAAACAATCGTGACATTTTTTAAGTTTAAACTTTTCAGAAAACTCGAAAATCCGAGTTTACACAAAACATGAACGCACCGCCAGTGCAGAGCAGAACAACCTTTAACATAGATATAAAAATAAAACATTCCCGCTTTAAAATAAACTATTAAGGTCGGTGTCAAGCAATTAACTTGACTTCGATGATTGTATTTGACAATAAACAAGTGAATCTTACCCCTGCTGGGCCTCGCACGAGCCCGTGAAGAGGAAGTTTCTGCAGAGGTGCAGCCCCCCGCAGGCCCCCGGGCAGCTTCGGGCTCTGCACAGCCTCACACCGCTCCTGGCCACCACTTTCTGCTGACCACCCGCACCAAACAACAAGAACTTATTTTGGTTGTTGATGACTTTGTCCGTGGACTCGCCCGGGAAGAGATTGATCATTAAATCGTTTGCATCGACTGCTCCTTGATTGGCGCAGATGTGCTTCAATATTATCGTCTCCATCGCTGTCAGGACTGTTTCAGCGTCTCCTTCCACCCGAAAGAAAAGCGACGAAGCAGCTGTTAGTCGGGAAAATATGTCAGGGAGTGCTCAGTTCATGGGAGGAAGGGAAAGTCCAGTATCATTTCTGCTGATTGGAAACCGAAACTGAACTAGAAATGCTGTAATGCCGCGTTTGTCCGCCAGGGGGCGACATCGCGCAGCTTCTCAGGACGCATGAAGCACATGGATGAATATGAAGCTAAAATGTTACAGAAAATAAGCATTACAAAATAAATTTATAGTATAGTATAATTTTATTCATTTCATATTAAAAACAATGACAATTTAAAAAAAGAAAAATTAAACAAAAAACATAAATGAAAAGAAGCAGAAGAAGAAAACATGTCTTTTTATATCTGCTCCTTATTAAACAATCAATTCAGAGTCAGAGAGTCAGAGTCAGAGAGAATTTATTGTCATTTGCACCGCATGTAGTACATGTGTTGAAAACGAGATTATGTACACAGGGTCCCAGTTACATCCAACAACAAATGCAAGAGAAAAACAATAATAACATCTAGGATTAACTAAGAGAGACATCAGCTAGTAATACACTAAGCCCTAATGTAGTAGAAAAACATCATTATAAACAGCAGCACGAACATGAGTCATTATGAGCAGATGGTCACAGATGAACGCAGCAACAAGAAACAGATCAGTATCAACATGATGTGACATTTTGCAGTGTTTATTCTTATTATTTATTTATTCATGAGTCTGACAGCCTCAGGGTAGAAGCTGTTCCTCAGTCTAGTGGTTCTACATTTGATGCTCCTCAACCTCCGTCCCGAGGGGAGTGGTGCAAAGAGTGAGTGTGCTGGGTGAGTGAGGTCTTTCATGATGCAGGTGGCTCTTTTTCTGCATCTGGAGGTGTAAATGTCTGTGATGGTGGGGAGACTGACTCCCACAGACTTCTGTGCAGCCTTCACCACTCTCTGTAGAGCTTTCCTCTCTGCAACTGTGCAGCCTCCATGCCACACATTGATGCTGGAGCACAGGATGCTCTCCACTGCACACCTGTAGAAGGAGGTGAGGACTGAGCTTCTCAGACCAGCTCGTCTCAGCCGTCTGAGGAAGTAGAGTCTCTGATGTCCTTTCTTGATCAGGCTGGTGGTGTTATTGCTCCAGCTGAGGTTATCATTCAAGTGTACACCCAGGTACTTGTAGCTGGAGACCACCTCCACCGCAGATCCACCTATATACAGTGGGGTGTGGGTGTGTTTGTTCCTTCTGAAGTCCACAATCATCTCCTTCGTCTTCTTCACATTCATGTGAAGGTTGTTCTCTTTGCACCAAACTATCAATTCAAACTATCAATTCAAACATTTACATACTTATTGTAATACAAAAGTATACAGTCTCATCAAAAGTGTACAGTCTCATCAAAATACCTATTATAGTTTGTTAAATTAGAATCAACTTAAATATAACTCTTCAACAAAATAGTTTTAATCATTTTCTTAAATATTAGTATGGACTTCGCATTTTTTACATTGTCCTCTAGTCCAAAGGTCGATTCCTCTTATCGTAGTAGACCTACCCTTCAAAAGAGTTCTATACTTAGGTTTAACAAACATTTATATTCCCTTTAAATTATAGCAACTAATCATTTTCACAAAATAGGTTTGAATGTTAGATGGTAGCAAGAAATTCTGAGCCTTATACATTTCATTTATTTATTTATTTAAGTTAGGACAATGCATATTAATCAACATAACAGCAGTAAGCATCAATGTAAATATGCCGGAGTTAGCACAATAGCTAATTTGCATCCGTTGTCCTAAGGCAGGTAAGAATAAGAAACGTCCCATAAAACAAAAGAGCGGAGAAAAATACAAACATCACCTATATAGCACATAACACAACATAAAATTACAATAAAAATATGATGCCATAAGAATAGACAAAGTAATCTACACATGAGTGCACTTCTGATTAGTTTTCAGCCAAAGTTTCAGAGATTTTTTAAAGCTGGAGTAGGTGCCACAGTTCCTGATGGAAACTGGCAGTGTGTTCCATGACTGCGTGCCTCTGATGGACACCACCATTTGGCCAAATTTAGTCCTGCGCCGCTGCACATCACAATCTCCTCTGGTCAGTGCTCTTGTGTTTACTGTACTTGTTTTTTTACTTATAAAATATATTAAAGGAGGAGGAGCAAGTCCATTTAAAACTTTAAAAATCAGGCAAACGTCCATAAAAATCTGATAGCTATTAAAATCCAAAATTTTGTACTTATTTATGATGTTGCAGTAATGATACTGTATTGGCTTTTTGTCAAAAATTTTCAGTGTTTTCTTAAAAAGAGACTTTAGGGGCTTCATGACGATCTCTGAAGTGTGAGACCATGTAGTATAACAATAGGCTATATGGCTGAAGATCATGGCATGCATGTAAGCCTTTGCTGATTCTGTTGTCAGAGAAGGTCTTATATGTTTGAAGTTTGCCAGATTAAGTTTAATTATATGTGAAATTCTCTTTACATGTTGCTTGAAATTTAGATTAGAATCAAAAATGACTCCGAGGTATTTAAATTGTTCAACCACATCTAATGTCTCGCCATTGACCAACACAGATGGATGCCCATCATCTGGTGGCAGCCGAGAGAAAAACATACAGACTGTTTTTTTAGTGTTGAGATGTAAACAAGAGTCCTGGAGCCAGTGAGACACCGGCATCATGGCACTAGAAAGCACAGCAGCAGCTTCATTGTTTTTCCATGAACATACAATACAGTATCATCTGCATATAATTGCATTTTTACAGTTTTGCAAACATTTGGCAAATCATTAACATATAGGCTAAATAAGATTGGTCCCAGTATTGAGCCCTGTGGGACTCCAGCTGAGCAGGTAAGAAAGGTAGATTGTGAGTTTTCTATTTGTACTGCTTGTTTTCTATCAGACAGATATGATTTCATCCAGCAGAGGGCACTATTAGAGAAATTAAAATGAGTTAGTTTAGCAAGAAGAATGTTGTGGTTGATTGTGTCAAAAGCACGTTTCAGGTCAAGGAACACAGCACCCACAAAGCCGCCCTGATCTAGAAGCTGTTTTAGATTTTCCAGAAGGTAACAGGTGGCTGTCTCTGTAGAGTGATACTTCCTAAACCCGAATTGCATGGGATGGAGAGAAGTTGGGCTTTCATTTAAATGCTCTGTTAACTGCAGAGCAACCCATTTCTCTGCAATTTTCGAAATGATTGGCAAAATACTTATAGGACGATAATTCTCTGGTTTTGTTTTGTCTCCTGTCTTAAACACTGGGGTAACCCTGGCAATTTTCCATGTGGATGGCACTACTCCGTATTTAATCGATTGGTTAATTATATGTGCAATTGGACTTGCAAGTGCTTCTTTATGAAGCTTAAAAAAATGACTTGTCAGGCCAAATATGTCTCTAGCCTTTGAGCCTTTTAGAGATGATATAGTTTTTATAACCTCAGTGACAGAGATTTCTTGTATACTAAATACTGGTTTATTGACATCTAGAGATTTATGTGGGATGTCAGGGTGTTTGAGATGCATTGTTAATTCTTCAATTGAACTAATAAAAAATGAATTAAACATATTAACAATTTTGCTTAAGTCATCTGTCAGTGCACCATTTACCTGAAGCTGTACATTTTTGAAATTATCAGTATTGTTGCGTCCCAGTAGCTTATTCAAATTTTCCCATATCACTTTCCCATTTCCATTTGCATAAGTAAAAGAATATTATAATCAACCAAATCATAAAACTTAAGTAATTTCAATTGACAAAACAAAGTGCCAAAAGATGACAATAATTTTTCCTCATTACAGTATAATTCTTACAGCTCTCTTTTGCAAAATAAAAATAGGCTTAGTTGTTGTCCTACATGCTGTACCCCAAACATTTACACAATAAATTAAATGCAGAACTATAATTGTATTATAAAGCAAGTGTAAAGCATCATTATCTAATAAATCCCTTACTCTATACAATACTGCAATTGACTTAGACTTTTTGACTTAGACTTAATTTGATACTGTAATCTTAAAAGTTTATGCTTTTTGGACATTCCTGTTGTAAACATGTGTCAAATATGTGCCAGTTTTGAAAGTTACTCTGAAATAAGGGCTTTCTCCTACTCTGCTCCTGCTTCCTGGAATATCTTACATTTTTACTTTTTTTACTGGGCAAACTGCGCATGAAATCGACGTCGTTCAAAACTCCGCCTTCTGTTCTCTGATTGGTCCGGCCAAAAATCTGCCAGCGAAATCCTTCTGAATGGGAGAAGTCCCAGACGGAGCAGTGAAGGGAAACTAGATTGAGCGGAGCTGCGTAAGAAGGAGAGGGCCAGGCTAATGTTAGCTCGGTGTTCATCCAACATCTGAGGCTACCAGGCGGACATCGACGCGAGCTCCCGGCCGAAGCAGGCGTCTCTGCGGCCCGTCGGGTCCGTGTCTGCGGTTGGGCTAGGCTAGCGTTAGCATTTTAGTCCATCTGTTAGCTCGGTGTCGTCCCTCCAAAAGGCTGGAGCTCGTGGTTCCTCCGGTCACGCTAAGCTGTCTGCAGCTACACGCGGTCCACAACGTCGTTTTCCTTCATCCATACGTCCCTCCGCAAAACCGCCGTTCAAAGCCAGTTCATGTGTCCGCGCGCAGCAACCTCTGATCGGCTGTGAAGCCAGCTGTGGAGGCCGGAGCTAAACGAAGCTAACCGAAACATGCCGGAAACTGGAGGAAACTGCCGGAAACTCGCTAAATCGGATAAAAATAATAAAAATTCTAATAATACTTTATTTATAAAGCCATTTAAAACAACCACAGCTGCAATAAAGTGCTGTACACATGAAATCAAGAACATAAAAATAAATTATTTCATATTTTTATTAATTATGATGCGGTCGTATAGCTGAAACATTGTAAGTCGAGGCCGTCGTAACCCGGGGACCACCTGTACTTTTTTTGGTTTGTTTTTTGAACCCATCCAGAGGACCAGACTTAATGTTTTTAGAGTTCGGAGCTAATTATATATTAGCTCTGGACGCTATTAACTCTGGAGCTAATGTCTC
>JBBPBX010047436.1:0-16068 GCA_038048925.1 Garcialebias charrua | reverse complement strand
CACCATCCTAAGAGGGACATACGCACGGAAAGCCGTAGCAATAATTAAATTGCGCCGCCAACAATCAGATATGGAAAAAAGGAACATACAGTCGGATAATCATTGGTATTCAAAAAAGAATCCATCACATTTTGTCTTAGGACATTCTATGATAAAGTCAAAAAAACTCTACCAGCTTAGCACGGATAAAGACAAAGACGTGTTGCATTTGATGGCAAGCAGAGAGATAGTCCGTGAGTAATCATTTCAGATAAGCACAGTCTGCAGATGGCCTCAGCTTGGCTCCATCTGAATGCATACAGAGACCGCTGGGGGGAGAGGGGGCAACGACAGTTTTTCAACAGCTTTCGACTACAGGAGGTTTTGCAGTCAGCCTCTTTTCAAGGTTGCTTTGAGTCCCGATTAAATTAGTTGCTTTATTTATTTTCCAGGGCAGGCTACAGTGTATTGTACTTTGACTGCAGCCTTGAAGTCCAGGTGCTGTCTGGGTCCAAATCGCCGAATCATGTGAGGTTCCGAGCTACAAATCCCCATCTGTCCCCTGATGAAGCTCGGTCAGCTATAAATGAGTCCCAAAATCCACTACAGGTCCGCGGCTGTCCACCACTGCTCCCATCGTGTGATTCAGCTCGAACAACAGCTAGGTCATAGACAAAGGTGGGCGGATGAACGCTAGGGAGCGCTAAAGCACTATTCCGCTTACAGTGGACCTAAACTTTTTGTCAGCGTTTTTGTGAATTGACTAACTTTTATAATTCATAAGCGGATTTGTGCTATTTTTATTTAAAATGCAGTACCGCTAATAACTAATTATCTATCAGTAAAAACCAATAAACTTATTTACAAGCTCTTATGCTGCTTGTTTTATATTTTTCCCCACCGTAAACAGCAGAAAGGAGGAAGGGTGTGAGGGTGAGGGGGGCAGAGCTGAGAACAGACTCGGCTCTACCATGTAGGTAAATGCCTGGGGGTCCCATTTCAGCAGTGGCCCCGGCCCCGCCTCGCCCCGTGCAGTCACCTACATCACTAACATTGATCCTGCTTGTTAATGTACATTTAACATAAAAATAATTATAGTTACGATGAAAACGATCATTAAATACGCAATAAAAAAAACGGTCGATTTCTTTATCCCCCTACTAAAAATGGACTATTCCATGTTGATGACAACTTCCGGGTCAGTCGTGAACTCGAGGGCTAGTTCTGTGGCTAGCTGTTTGTGCTGGGTACTTGGATAAATCCGCAGACAACCCCGATGTTTCAAGCCAAATTAACGTGGCCGGATGATTTTATTGTGTCTTCTGTGTACACCACGCGACGGTGAGTCGTTAGTTTATGTATTTGGGTTGCTTTTTATGTATAAATGCGGTGGCGAGACGCCCGTGTATTTGAGATTTAAAAGTGGTGTGTTAGGGATTAAAGATCATTCTCTTTTTTGTTAATTTCGTGGCCGAATAGAATATATCTACGTAAAGTATTAAATAAATCCTTTGATTTTTGTAATTTCATCCTCTTAGGATCATTTTAGTTACTTTTCATTAAATCTGTTGACTGCCTATAGAAATTTTGATAACAGTTTAGTCCTGTGTATAAAGTAATGCTATTTTTTGTTTTGTTTATGACCTTGTTTAGGTCAGGTTTTTTTTCACCCCCTGTTCCCACCCAGGATGGCATTGGCAAGCTACCGGACCACCACAGCTGTGCGGTAGGACTTAAATTGCACCAAACTATTTGTTTTTTTCTGGACATATTACCCTGGATCATGAACTACAAACTACCAGATTATTGATTGATGGACCTTTAATCATCCGGGATTCAAGAACCGATTTAAAATAGAAAAAAAAGAACTCTTGGGTGTAATCAGGGTCTGTTTTGTTGTGTGTATTTTTTGTCTATTGGTTATAGTCAAAGAAAATGATTATTTTTACAAACAATATTATTATAAATACCTTCCTGTCTATTGGTTATACTCAAAGAAAATGATTATTATTACAAACAATATTATTATAAATACCTTCCTAAGTCTATAGTACAATACAAACAACTTAAAACTTGCTTCTTGTCTGATGGTGTTTTATTTTAGAATTAGCGGTTTAGAATTAGCTTCCCCTAATTTTCATAAGACATTAGTGCTTTTGAAATTGTGGACCTAAATAAATTAATTAGTGCTTTAGAAATAGTGGAACTAATTTTTGGGTTAGTGCTGCCCAGCACTGGTCATAGAGGTCACAGCCCGGATCAAAGAATCTTGTTGAGCAGGAAGTTTTGCCAGCGCATTGATCACCGCGGCAGTCTCCCTCAGCTTCCAGTAGCAGAAACCTCCGCCTAAGCCAAAAAGCAGAGCAGCTGCCACCAATATTCCAATAATCCACAAATCTTCCACGTCTTCGACAGAAAGAACTGTCAGACACATTAACTTCCCTTCTCCCCACAAGTCCATAATGTAGCCCACCGCATGCGTGTCGAGGGGGCACGTCGGTTCTCCTGGTCCGGAGCGCTTCGTGGAAAAAAAATTATCGATAGAGGAAACAGCCCACGCAATTAAATCCATTTTCCAAATTGCTTCGAGTGAGCACTGAAGAGTTGCAGACAAGACAAAAATGCAAGAGCAGGGAGGAGGAAAACTTAGGGAGGAGAGGAGCAGAAAGAGAAGCGACCTGCTTCGCCAAGAGCCGGAAGTAAAGTAAAGATGCAACCTGTCGTCTTTATTAGACAGAAGTGGAGCAGAATGTCTGCTTTCTCTCTCCTTGTTTCTGGTCATGGGACTGAAAAGCTGCGAGTTTTGTAAACGAGCAGATCTTCTGACCCCCATCTGTTTCCTGGATGGGTCCAGTTTACTGATCCTTGGCCTTAACAGAGCATTGGAACCAGACAAACCGGCCAGTGTCTGTGTTTCACCCGTTGGGGGATACTGTTTAAGAGCAGAGCTGAACCAGCACAGTGAGAAAGGTCACATGCTGAGGGATCACTGCTTGGACATTGCGTTTCTTGCTTTGTTTACTCAAACTTCAGAGCGGATTTCTTCTTCGTGAGTTTCATTAGCAGCTGTTGTTTTACCGCCACCTGCAGGAAAAATTTGGACCAAAGTAGAAAAGGAGTTGTTTGTTTGTTTGTTTATTCATTTTATAATATGAAATACAACAATTAACGTATTCATAATAGAAAAAAAATAAAATGAAAGGTAGCAGATGAAGAATAAATCTTATTAAATCTGCTCCTTATTCATCTAATAACAGTTCAAACAATATTTTCTATAATAACAAAATAAGTAAATAACTCAGTCAATTTTCAATTCACATATATCACACATTAAATTAGATTCATTTATTTTTTAGCAATTCATTTTTTACCAGTTTCTTAAATACAAGGAATGATTTGGCTTCCTTAACATTTGTCATTTGGCATTAAGTCATTCCATAATCGTACTCCTTGAATTAAGGTAGATCTAGTTTCTACTTTGGTCCAAATTTCCTTGTTCTTTTTGTTCACATTCTTATAATTGTAACTATCTGTAGTAAAATAATAAAATAAAAAAACTTTGGTCCAAATTTTTCCTGTACACACACACACACATCGTGTTGTATATATCGTGATATATATCGTTATCGTGATATAAAAAAGTCCATATCGTGATATATGATTTTTTCCATATCGCCCAGCCCTACCGGGAGGAGACCCAAAGGAAGACCCAGGACACGCTGGAGGGACGATGTTTCTCGGCTGGCCTGGGAACGCCTTGGGATTCCCCCGGAGGAGCTGCTCCAAGTGGCTGGGGAGAGGGAAGTCTGGGCCTCCCTACTTAGGCTGCTACCCCCGCGACCCGACCCCGGATAAGCGGAAGAAGATGGATGGATGGATGATATGAATTTTAAGCATATTTTCGATGTTTCGATAGGATTACAGCGTTTCACTGACACTTTTCTTTTTCTGTTCGGGTTAAAACGGCTGCTTCAGTTTCAACCCGGACAGAAAAAGCTGCGACACAAATACGTAAGTGCGTGGTGACGTAGATGTTACGCAGAGCTCGTGTCCAGCAGGCGTTAGCGGTAGCAGGCAATCTCCGACGCGCGTTGAAGTTTTCGCTTCAAAACAAGTTCCCATGACCGTCAGAATGTGACTGAACAAAGTTTCACAAGCGAAGAGAAAGTGATGACATCACTGATAAGAGAGGAAAGATTAATTTGTCGGTGTGGAAGTGGTTCGGCTTTCTAAGATCTGATAAACTGCAGGTTTCTTCTGCAGCAGCGAGGTCCTACTCGATTTCTTTATGCTGCAAAATGTGACAGTCGTTCTAACTAGCGATTGCAACATCTAACTTGTTTAATCTGAAGAGTTTCCTGTCTCCTGTTTTTCAATAAGTTAAAATAAGAAATTATCACATCAAGTTCTTTGGTTTAGTTTTTTCTGGACAGTCCTTCAGGTGTGTATTTATTAGTTTTTGTGGGAGGATGAAAAGTGAAACTCCTGTTGGAGTTTGGTCCTGATCAGTGGTGCAGCGTTAAAGTTTAAAGCAGCTACACACCCCATATGGGAACAAACAGTGATGACATTAGTTCTCTGCATTGAACCATCACACCTGAAATCACCCAGGTGGAGCAGTGGGCAGCTATGTAAGCTCCCAGGGAGCAGTTAGTCTTGCTCAAGGACACCATGATGGCAGGTAGTTGAACCTGCGGTTGTCTGGTCCCAGATCGGCTGCCCTGCCTCTCCACCATCTTTGACCCCCAGTACATACAGTTACTGTATGTAGTAACTTGTAAACAAAAACTAAGTCTCACCTGAGCACTTCAATCTCCTCTGCCGTGTAGCGCTGACCCTGGGGCCCCACTGGACTGGTTGGACTGGTTGGGGCTGCTGTCGTGGAGGGTAAAGTCTGGCCTGAGGGGCAAAACTGGCGAGCAGGTCCTCCAGCACTGGCACCACTTGAAGGTCCCATCCTGTCCTGAGTCTGGGAAGAAGTTAATTTGGACTGGGATTCTTTGAGACCCTCAAGCTAGATTTATAGTCGACGTGTCGCGCAGCGTGCGAGGGTGCGCGCGCCAAAAGTGACGCAATATCGCAGTCCCCGCCCCTGCGCGTTGGCCCCGCGCATGGGTTTGGCGCGTGTCGTGTACCTCTGAATTTTTGAAACTCCGCAAGCCTAGTGCGCGCGCCGTGGGCGCTACGATTTGATAGACAGGTCCTCACCGACAGCCTTCACCCTCTTCACGCCGGAGCCTGCAGCTGTCTGCGCCGCTGTGGTCGTGGAGACGGCGTTGCGACGCATTGAGGAATGTTTTGTGACACAAATGTATTAAATTCTCCTTCATTCCTGATCTGGAGTCGGACTTTTCTTTTGTTTTTTCGCCAAAAGTCACGTGATCGCTTTCTCCTCCGCTGACTCCATGCATTAAAACCGCAAATAAAGACAACAGTTCAGCACGCGAGCAGAAAGCTATTTGTTTTTGTTGTGTGACGTCAAACAGTTCTTCTTCTACGGTAGATTTCTTCTTCTACACCTTTCTTGCAACATATGCACAGGTTTTAGAGGGTACTGCCTCCTGCTGGTCCGTAAAAGAACAGCACTTTGCCATGCGCCGCCGTGCGTCAACCATAAACACAGCGGCGAAACTGTGAACACATTTCTCCGCACGGCTGAGTGCACGTGCGGCGCGCGCGCTCCAGCCTGCAGACCAAAGTGCAAGTATAACTCGGCCTTCAGCCCTTCCAGTGTGTGTGTGTGTGTGGGGGGTGGCTATGTCCTGTGCTTGTTGCATGCATGAAGGCAACAAACGTCGTCTATTTTGCAGGATTAAAAGTTGGGTTCTGTTGGTCCCACGGGCTGCTCTGTTCTGATCCGCTTCAGGTTGGGCTTCTTTACGTTCTGACTCCAGTTCTTAATGTAGAAAAGTCTCCGTTTATTTTCATGACGTCAGGAACTCCTCTGTTTGATCATTTCTGTGTTCGTTAGCGTTTCTCTGCAATTGAGCCGACGCTGCTCAGTGGAGTGGGTTTACCTGAACTCGGTTCTGTTTCCTGTTGGACCCACACTCCGACTGATGCTGCTGCCATCAGCTGGTCACAACCAGGAACTGCTGATTGTGCCTCCATCTCACCTGTTCTCACCTGCTCCTGAAGCCAACAAATGTTCATCCCAACGTCAGCATCACTTTGGAAGAGGGAAAGTTCTGTGAGCTGAAACAGAACCGGACTTAACGGACCGTATCTATGATGTCATTTATGATCAGATGCAGGTTTGAATGTGAACAGATGTGTCAAAATGAACTTAACTTGTGGATCAGAACCATGAAGTAGGAGTATGAACACATCCAAACAGTTTTCCGAGCGGCTTGGTTCTGCCCACATCTAAACGTTCAAACATTAGAGCCTGAAAGTCCAGGTGATGGAGATCCTCAGATGTGTCTGGTTCTGGTTGTTTGTAAAGGGCTGAAGGTCCGACTTGTCTGGGCTCAACATGTAATGGACTTCTTTGTTTTCTTGTTTTCAGCTCCAGGTCTCGCTCCCGCTCTCACTCCCCGTCCTACAGAAATTATCCTTCTCGGGACTATCAGAGCAACAGAAGAGGCTTCAGAGGCTACAACCGGGGCTACCGCAGGCCCTACCAGCACCGGGGCCGGAACCGGGGCTTCTACCCCCGCGGCTATTACCAGAACCGAGGAGGGGGCTACAAGTCCAACTGGCAGGGTGGGGGAGGGGGCTGGCACGATCGCCAGGACCACTACAGTCCCAGGAGGGGGCACTCCCGCTCCCGCACACCCAAGAAACGCTCGGGCAGCCGGAGCCGCTCCCGCTACTCTGACCGCTCGTCTTCGGGGCAATCTCGGCACTCCCGGCGCTCCAGCTACTCCTCGCGGTCCCGTTCCCGGTCCTCGTCTCCACGGCACCGCAGAAACAAGGCTCGGCCCAGCTCCAAGGAGTCCAAGGACAAGCAGCCGGAGAGTCCGGCAGAGAAATCCCCTCAGCCCGCAGAAGGCAACGTCATCGAGAAGGCGTCTGGAGGAAAATGGATCGACTTCGACGCCAGCCCCAAACGGAAGAAGGAAGAAGTTCCTGAGAGCAAGGGGCCCGGGAGTGGAGGCCCTCTCTGGAAAACCGTCGGATCGTCAACCCCTCCGGCAAAAAGCCCCACCAAGTCCGGACAGACGGCCTCGTTCAGCGGCTTCGGGTTCTTCTCCAAGGAAGAGGCCAAAGCTGGAGATAATACTGTGATCTCTGCCGCCTTCAAGAAGTACGTCTGTTTTATTTCTTCTTCTTGTCTTTCTAACACGTTGACCTGCTGGTGGCTCTGATCTCTGGAAGCAGAGTTCATCTGAGATCTGGCTTTAAAAAGCTCACTTTGATTAAACAGCTGTTTAATGGTTTCACCTGCTGGAATCTTCATGTTCTCTCAGAATATTGTGCTGATGTTAAAAAAGTCTCAGATAATCTGAACATGTCGTGTGGAGACTGCAGAAATGGTTTTGATCCTGACTAAAGATGACCTGCTGCTGCAGGTGGAGCTCACCTGACGTCTCTGTTTCAGGTTCATGGCTGACAATAAAAACAAAAAGACGTCGGAGAAGAACAGCCGAGAGAAGGAGCTGGTGGCTGCAGACAGAGAACCAGAGAAAAGCTCCAAGTCCCTAGAGCTCTTCAGCATGTCTTCAGCTTCATACTCCGAGCCCAAAGAAGAAAAGGTTCAGCCTTTTTTCAACCCGGGAGAGGAGGAGTTCCTCCAGGCACAGGGTCTGAAGGACCAGATCATCGGCGAGGAGCTCAAGGACAAACCCACCCTCTCAGCCAGGGACATTTTTGGAAAATGGGGCGATGAGCCGAGCTACTCCACATCGTACCTGTCTGGGAAAGAGAAAGGCCGCAGAGAGCCTGAAGAAGTTGAAGACGACATGGAGGAAGATTTGTACCGAAACCGCAAACATGTGTCCAAGAAAGAGGAGAAGTCCAAGAAAAAGAAAGAAAAAGAGAAGTTGAAGAGGAGCATGTCCCCCCCAACAACATCCAGAGACAAAGAACGTCCACTGTTTCCTGGAGCCTTTCCTCCTCGGGAGCAGTCTCCTGTTCGTCTGTCAGTCTCCAGGAAGGACTTCGAGCTCAAGATCAGCTCTTTCGATGACATGCCCAGGTACATGCACGTGTGCACACACACACATACTAGGGGTGGGTCTGATCCAGTATCGGACTCTGACACCAGCATAATTTTCTTATCAGATTTTTCTGATCCAACCTGCAGAGATTTCTGATCCATGATGCACGTTTGTGTCTGTTGAAACGTCTCCACATGTTGGCTTCAAACTAAGGCTGCACGATTAATTGCATTTGCGATTATCTCGCGATATGTTAAAACGCGATTCACTAATCGCACGGGCTGCGATTTGACTGGTCACGTTTCTCTGCATCACACCGGTCTGGCGCGCGCAGCTCTGAGCGAAGCAAAACAGAGAAAGCAGGGAGAAGTCAACACTGTGCGTTCTAACACAGTTGCTTCAGGCTCGACAGAAGTCATAAAAGTTATAAATTCAGGTAAGTTAGCTCATTTAAACGTGTATCTGAGAGCGCAAGCTGGTCACGTGACTTGGTAGTGAGCAGGTTTTGGCCGCGCGCAGCTCTGAACGGAGCAAACAGAGCAGGAGGGATGGAGGAGACTGTGCGTTCTAACACAGTTGCTTCAGGCTCGACAGAAGTCATAAAAGTTATAAATTCAGGTAAGTTAGCTCATTTAAACGTGTATCTGAGCTTAGACGCTGAGACACCGAGACTGCGGGAGATAAACAAAGCGCAAGCTGGTCAGGTGACCGGGTCTGTTTTGCAAGCTAACTTCTGCGTGAAAAAGCGCATTAATCTGATTTTAAAAAAACAGTTGTGTCGTTAGTGATGTGAATTACGGTAATACAGAACCAGTAAAAATAATCTCATTTTAAATCGCAATCGCAATTTATAGAAAAAAAATCGCAATTAGATTATTTTCCAAAATCGTTCAGCTCTACTTCAAACTATGGAATGGATTTCCTGAACGGAGTCGTGTCTCGTGAACCCAGAGTAATAAGACCCGCCTCACATTCAGGAAATCCATTTCATAGTTTGCAGCCAGCTACAACGTGAGCACTGAGCAGCATTGTGGCCAACAGCTAGCCAACTTTTCATCGAAACACATTTGCTGCGTGGAACTACAGGTATGTTACACTAGAAACACCACAAAACAGCAACGTGCACTGTCTGCAGAGCCGCTGTACTGAGAGGAGGAAGCTCCGTCGCGACCTACGATACATCGAACTTAATAAACATTTGAAAAAGCAGCACATTAAAGAGCACGAGGATTGTTTAACCAGGCACCGCGGTAAAGTTAGTTTTACGTTGGACGTTCGAGCTCCGTGGCTTCAGCAGTGTGTTCCTCTCGTTCAGTCTGAAGCAGGCAGTCTGATTTCAGTCAGCAGCGCTCAGTCTGCCCATCTCTGAGGAGCAGACTGAGCGCTGCTGACTCGAATCAGACTGTCTGCTCCGCAGCTTACCGTATTTTCCACCGTACACGTCGCATCTATTATGTGTCACTGCTGACGCGTCGCATATGTTACGCGTCACTGCTGACAACCTGGAAATGTGGGCCGGTGTTTTGCCAAAAATGGATTGATTGCCAAATGGCGGCCACAGGAGCGTGCACGGAAGGACTTTAACAAGATCAAAACCTAAACACTTATTTGTTTGGCGACATTATAGTAAAGGTGCGTCTCAGTTGAATTTTTGTTTAATAAATGCACATACCGTAAAAATCGGGGTATAACACGCAGTTTTTTTTACTCCTTTGAATGTCCTGCGTGTTATACGCCGAAGCGTGTTATTTATGGATTTTTTCCCATATTTTTAGACTCATTTTTGGCTCTGATATCGCCGTTTTTCATTTTGGGCAAAAAATGGTGCAGTACCACTTTTGTCCGCTAGGGGGCCACTTCCAGACCGTTTCTAGCTCATGTGTCCGAAAAAAGCCTCCTCTGGTCAGACTGACTCTGTCGTTGCCCGCCCCCTGCTCTGGATGGAGCTACATTAGCTGTGTTGTTGTTAGCTGGTTTTTTTAGCAAGATAACTCATAAACTACACCACGGATTTTCTTGAAACTTACAGAGCGTAATTATTTGGTGGTCATTTACCAAATGTTAGCTGAAGAAGATGTTTAGAGCTATAAAAAAATCGCTCTTTTAGCTGTTAGCAGATAGCTAACATGAACAGATACCTACTGTTTAGATAAACAGCTCTTAAACCACTCGGATATTTTTTAGGCTTACAGAGTGTAATTATATGTGTTTAATTTACAAACTGTTGACCTGTATAAGACATTTGGGGCGGCCGTGGTGTAGTGGTAATGGCAGTCGTCTCCCGATCGGAAAGTTGGCGGTTCGACTCCCGGGACCCGCACCATGTGTCGTTGTGTCCTTGGGCAAGACACTTAACCCTGAGTTGCTCCCGGTAGGACTGGAAAGCACCTTGCATGGTAGTCTGCCGCCACCGGTTTATGAATGTGTGTAGCATTCAATATATGTGTAGCACTTTGAGATTTTCAGTAATGAAAAGTGTGTTATAAATTGAATTAATTATTATTATTATTATTTGAGATAAAATTCGATTTATTTATAATTTTTTTATTTTCGTAGCGCACGAGACTGTTTGGAAGAAGTCAAAGCGAAACAATTTAAATCTAGCAGATTTGAACATTTCGTGAATTGATTAAGGAACGGTTAAGCTCAGGAACCCTTGTGTTATAATGTCAGCTAAGAAATATATTTTTTCTCAGCAAAGAAATAATAGTTTTTACCGTGTTATCTTGTAAATGCCGTGGCGTAGTGGTAATGGCAGTCGTCCCCCGATCGGAAGGTTGGCGGTTCGAATCCCGGTTCCCCACACCATGTGTCGTTGTGTCCTTGGGCAAGACACTTAACCCCGAGTTGCTCCCGGTAGGACTGGAAAGCACCTTGCATGGTAGTCTGCCGCTACCGGTGTATGAATGTGTGTAGCATTCAATGTGTGTAGCGCTTTGAGATTTTCACTAATGAAAAGTGCGTTATAAATTGAATTCATTATTATTATTATTATATTATAAATTCCTTCGTGCCAGCTCGCTTCTGTGGCCGCCATTTTCAGCAGGGCAAATGAGGCGCTGACGCGTCGCGTAGCGGTGACGCATAATAGATGCGTGTTATACGCCGAAGCGTGTTATTTATGGATTTTTCTAATTTATTGACAATAATTGGACAAAGCGTGTTATACACAGGAGCGTGTTAAATGCCGACAAATACGGTAATTGTCAAATCAGCTGAATTTCAAAAATAGTTGTGCTTCACCCAGCGTCACCTGCTGCTGAGAGGTGCTGTGAAGCGTGCACGCGCAGCTGTACGAGCCTCCGCATTTCTTAGAACTTTAACAAGATTAACACTTAAACATTTATTTGTTTGCTCAACATTAAAGTAAAGGTGTCTCAGTTGAACTTTTCTTAATAAATGCACTTTGATGATTAAAACATGGCAAAATGACGCAGACGAAATAAAACAGTTTTAACATTAGTACACGCCCACTCGCCCATAATGACAGAAACACCTATTTAATTTTTTTTTATTAAAACCCGTTGAATTCTTCATCCTCTGTGTCGCTGGCAAAGTGTTCGGCCAACTCCTGAGGTAAGTGATGCAGCTTCCTCCTCCACGTCCAGCAAACATCCTGGCCTTTCTGAACCCCAACTGGATGGATTCTTTAGTGACTGAGGTCCACGCTTATCCATCCATCCGAGGACCTGCTGGAACGTCGCGTGGCGCATCCGTCCCGTAGCCGTGAATAGGGATGTAACCGTACACGTGGGTGTACCGAACCGTTTCGGTACGGCACGTTCGGTTCGATCCACCTGCGTACTATTTCGGTTATTTTTTCACTCATTACGTTATTAACGGGAGAATATATGCGCCGCGGAACTTAAGTTCCTAGGCGAGTTTCAGCACGGCGCTATTATCTTGCAGCACGCGTAGCATTTAGCAGCCTAGCATGTCATTGCGGTCGTCTGTTTGTGAAAGTTATGGCTTTCTTGTTGAAAGACTAGCACAAATCCAAAGCTGTGTGTGGACGTTGTTTCAAGAAGATTAGATCTGTAGCAGCAACACGTCTAACTTGTTAACGCTCTTGAAACGACGTCATCTGAACGTGAACGTCTTCTACAAGCAAGAAAAGCAGCTCATTGCAAACACTGCTGTTGCAAACGGCGCTAACAGCAGCAGCATTTAAACAACCTTCATCTAGGGGTGCACCGATTTCAATTTTCTGGCCGATCACCGATTTTTAGAAAGTCTGAACTGCCGATTCCGATTTTGGCCGATATCGATTTTCAGGTGTTAAAAGGTCAAAAAGCACCCTAAATTTTCATGATTTTACGACCTTTGCGGAGGCAGATGAGATCGGTAGATAAAATCGGCTTCTCATTTAAAGATCGGCCGATCACCTATCTCCCCAAATTAAGGAAATCGGGGCCGATCGATCGGCTGGCCGATTTATCGGTGCATCCCTACCTTCATCAGGTAATTCAGATCAGTCCAGATCAATAACACAAACTGTAGGAGTTTTTAAAGATCTGGATCTACGTCTGAATGTTGATGATGCGCTGGCTTTAAAGTTCTTGAGTTCTTGTCTTGTAAAACATCCATCACGTCAACACTTCAGTCAAAAAGTTCAGCACTTTATGAAAAAACTAAAACTGATATTGTCAACAAGCCCTGGAGCAGATTAAAGCCCTGATGATGATGATGATGATGATGATGATGATGATGATGATGATGATGATGATGATGATGATGATATTTAACCACCTCAACCGTTCCAGAAGAGGTATTGTTCTTTTATTATGATTATCTAATTAACCTTTTTAATTTAAAATTATAATCTTATTAACTCATTATTTTTTTGACCTCTTTGTGTTTTATTTCCAGTCTGGGACAGAGATAGCAGCTGAGTCTTCTTCCTCTTCAGGGAAATCCACCAGATCACCTGCAGCTAAGAAGTGTGTGATGACTGAACTCTGAACTTTTCCAGGGACAGGTGGGAGCAGGTCCAAGAAGAGGTTGTTGTGAGTAATGAGGACAAATACAGCCACACTGCTGCTACTGTTGTTATTGAGATGATTTTCTCCACCACTGGAGATATTCACTTTAACTAGATCTGTGCTTTTAGCAGAAAATGTGGACAAATTGGTCTTTTTGGACAAAAACTTTAAACTTGATTAGTTAGATAACAGTCTGTTGCTGCTTATTGTTCTGGTTCTGACTTGAGATTTTTATTATTGTTAGTATACAGTAGTTTATTTATTTATTGTAAAGAATGCCGTTTATTTAAAATATCATCCAAATGGGTTGCTTTTATTTATTTTTATACAAACGTATTGTTTACTTGGCATATTTTCAAAATAAACATTTTAGAAGTCTTTATTTTGTCTTCTTTTATTTTTTTTTTTGTATCGAAAATTAACCGAACCGAACCCTCGCACAAACCGGATTCCAAAAAAGTTGGGACACTAAACAAATACAGTAGTGAATAAAAACTGAATGCAATGATGTAGAGGTGCCAACATCTAATATTTTATTCAGAATAGAACACAAATCACAGATCAAAAATTTAAACTGAGAGAATCTATAAGTCACAGGGCATGCATAATAGGCAAAAAACTGTGACTTACACGCCAAAAAATACGGTAATTGGATATTTACAACCAAGTTATAGTTTACGTTTAGCCTCCAGGAGATATTTATCAGTACAACAGTAGCCAATCGTAAAACAACAACAACATATGAATTAAAAAATAAAAGAAAATGGTATGTACTGTATATAAAAATAAATGAATAAAACGGCTACATTATAAAGAGATGTAAATAAAAACAGGAACACGTCTGTGTTGGTTTATGCCATGAACTTAGCAGTTGTTTGAAGCCATTTAATCACTTTAATATCCACTTTAAAGCTAGGAATAAAAAAATATGTTTTGTATTAGCAGAATTTAATTCTAACTTTGAAACTTATCCAACATTAATAAAATGTACCTCAAGTTGTCTTTTTGGACATGCATACATATATGTGTACACATTGTACTTGAGAGGAGATTATTACAGCCTCATATAAAATCAATAATGATGATATCGGAATAGTATCAGCCGTTGTAAAGACGCTTGTGTGGTTTGTAAAGATACCCTGATGCATGCTCAATAATCCAGATAGAAAAATCTAAAAAAAAGTTAAGTCTGATCCTTTGGACATTCAAAAAACAAAACGAAGCAAAAAAAATTGTAGAAACCTTTCGTCCGAAACACTTCCTCAGTCTGAGCTGCTGTATTCAGCTCAGTCTTATAAATAGCACCCTCTCACAGTGGATCAACCAGTTGGCTGATGACAGCCGAAACCAGCTGCTCACATGATCAAGGAGGACCATCAGCCTGACGATGGATCGTTTGCACCCTGAATAGAGCTTTGGAGCGTGACGTCACTGGTCCACCGCGCACAGCATTGTGGGTAGTTTTTTCTTGTAGTTTTTTGTCGATCCGCCATTTTTGCTGGTCGCTCGTATTTTGTTCGAATCAGGTTTCAACAGTTTAGCAATGGTCCGAAATTGCTGTGTAATAGGATGCAATGTCCGTTCACACGACAGAAAAGGTAAAAAAAATAGAAAACGGACTCTCGTTTTATAGTTTCCCTACCTGGAAACAACGCGAGGGGAGACGAATGGCATGGATATCAGCAGTGAGACGTCCTGATGTAACGTTCTCCAACATCACAAGATACATGCTTGTTTGTTCCAGACATTTCCATTCAGGTGAGTATTTTAAATCAGTTTACTGGAGTTGTGCCATTTTGTCAAGGTGTATCATGTTTTGGTCGAGTTCAGTGCATAGTGGGTCAACCAAGTTTAGGTCGGACATCTGTGTTATTTTAAAATAAACTGTTTAAAGTTGATTGTGTTGTCACATTGACTGTAGCATATTGTTTTTTATTATTAATTTATTTCTTTATTCATTTTATCAAAATAAATACCCAACAAAGACAAAAAAAAGAAAATATAAAATGAAAGGCAGCAGAAAGAAGAAACTATCTTATTATATCTGCCCCTTTTCCAAACAATCTATTCAAAGAATAATCTATAAGTAACAAAAAATGAGTAACTCATCTCAATTTTCAAATTTCAACATATTACACATTAAAGCACTTCATCTTTTAACAAAATGTGTCTGAATATTTAAGGGTAGTACATTGTTATGACATTTATACATCACCATTAAAATAAGGTAATCTACTAATGGAACTTCAGTAATTTCAACTAAAAAAATAATATACTAGATGGATGACAGTAATGTTTTCTGGCAATAATTATATTACTGATCTGCGTTCTCTTCAAGGCAAATCTTCTTATGAGATGGATGAGTCAAATCCCGACTGGGCTCCAACACTGCACTTGGGACACTCCGAGGTGAAAGTGTCAACATCAGACCGACATGCTCGTCCATTAAAGACAAGGGGAAGATGAAGGCCAGGAAGTGATGGAAAGGCAAAATCAACAAGCAGTGGAGGCTGCAGGAGATGAGCACCAACAGGTGGTGGAGGCAGCAGGAGATGATCACCAACAGGTGGTGGAGGCAGCAGGAGATGAGCACCAACAGGTGGTGGAGGCAGCAGGAGATGAGCACCAACAGGTGGTGGAGGCAGCAGGAGATGAGCACCAACAGGTGGTGGAGGCAGCAGGAGATGAGCACCAACAGGTGGTGGAGGCAGCAGGAGATGAGCACACACAGCTTGTGGAGGCTGCTGGAGAGGAGCATGAGCAAGTTGTGGAGTCTGCGGTGGAAACCCCACGAGAGGACATCACTGTCGCTGCAGATGGGGAGGAGGAAGATGAACCAGCAGCAAAAAGGCGACAAACAGAATGTCAGTTGTGCGAACAAAGAAGAGCAGAAATTAATCGTCTCTTACAGGAAAACAGGGAGCTCAGGTCAGAGCTGAATAAAAAACAGCTAGACAAAGAATTTCTTAGGGGTGACACAAAAAAAGTCAGGTACTATACAGGAC
>JBBPBX010047435.1:5472-19499 GCA_038048925.1 Garcialebias charrua | reverse complement strand
CAGATGGTCACAGATGAACACAGCAACAAGAAAACAGATCAGCATCAGCATGATGTGATATTTTGCAGTGTTTATTCTCATTATTTATTTATTCATGAGTCTAACAGCCTCAGGGTAGAAGCTGTTCCTCAGTCTAGTGGTTCTACATTTGATGCTCCTCAACCTCCGTCCTGAGGGGAGTGGGGCAAAGAGTGAGTGTGCTGGGTGAGTGAGGTCTTTCATGATGCAGGTGGCTCTTTTCCTGCATCTGGAGGTGTAAATGTCTGTGATGGTGGGGAGACTGACTCCAACAGACTTCTGTGCAGCCTTCACCACTCTCTGTAGAGCTTTCCTCTCTTCAACTGTGCAGCCTCCATGCCACACATTGATGCTGGAGCACAGGATGCTCTCCACTGCACACCTGTAGAAGGAGGTGAGGACTGGGCTGCTCAGACCAGCTCGTCTCAGCCGTCTGAGGAAGTAGAGTCTCTGATGACCTTTCTTGATCAGGCTGGTGGTGTTGTTGCTCCAGCTGAGGTTATCATTCATGTGTACACCCAAGTATTTGTAGCTGGAGACCACTTCCACTGCAGACCCACCTATTTTCAGTGAGGTGTGTGTTTGTTAATTAATGGTGCCTTTCCAGACATGCAAGCTGTCCATGCCACCAAAGGTGGGCACCGCTAATTAAAAAATTAGTTCCACAATTTCTAAAACGCTTATTAATTTTTTTAGGTCCACAATTTCAAAAGCACAAATGTCTTATGAAAATTAGGGGAAGCTAATCTAATCCGCTATTTATATATTTCTATATTATATATATATATATATATATATATATATATATATATATATATATATATATATATATATATATATATATATATATATATATATATATATATATATATATATATATATATTTATATTTATATATATTTATATATAGCCGGCAGCGTTATCAATATTTGCACTACACTGCCAACTGAAAAGTAACAAAAATGATCCTAAAAGGATGAAATTACAAAAATCAAAGGATTTATTTAATACTTTACGTACATATATTCTATTCGGCCACGAAATTAACAAAAAATAGAATGATCTTTTAATCCCTAAAACCACGTTTAAATCTCAAATACACGGGTGTGTCGCCACCGCATTTATACATAAAAGTAACCCAAATACATGAAACTAACGACTCGCCGTCGAATGGTCGACACAAAACACACAATAAACTCCTCCGGCCACGTTAATTTGGCTTGAAACAGCGGGGTTCTCTACGGATTTATCCATTAGTAACCCAGCACTACCGGTGTAACAGGCAGACACAGTTAGCGTCTATAGGTAGTCAACAGATTTAATGAAAAGTAACTAAAATACATAAAAATAACGACTCACCGTCGAATGGTCATCACAAAACACACAATAAAATCATCCGGCCACGTTAATTTGGCTTGAAACAGCGGGGTTATGGATTTATGAAGACACCGAGCGCAGCCAGCTACAGAATTAGCCCCTGAGTTCAACTATGACCCGGAAGTTGTCAAGATGGAATAGTCCATTTTTAGTAGGGGGATAAAGAAATCGACCGTTTTTTTAATTGCGTATTTAATGATCGTTTTCATCGTAACTATAATTATTTTTATGTTAAATGTACATTAACAAGCAGGATCAATGTTAGTGATGTAGGTGACTGCACGGGGCGAGGCGGGGCCGGGGCCACTGCTGAAATGGGACCCCCAGGCATTTACCTACATGGTAGAGCCGAGTCTGTTCTCAGCTCTGCCCCCCTCACCCTCACACCCTTCCTCCTCTCTGCTGTTTACGGTGGGGAAAAAGGTAAAACAAGCAGCATAAGAGCTTGTAAATAAGTTTATTGGTTTTTACTGATAGATAATTAGTTATTAGCGGTACTGCATTTTAAATAAAAATAGCACAAATCCGCTTATGAATTATAAAAGTTAGTCAATTCACAAAAACGCTGACAAAAAGTTTAGGTCCACTGTAAGCGGAATAGCGCTTTAGCGCTCTCTAGCGGTCTGTGCCCACCACTGCATGCCACAAGCGCTCATGCAACCCCATACCATCAGTGATGCAGGCTTCTGAACGGAGCATTGATAACAACTTGGGCTATCCTTGTCCTCTCTGGTCCGGATGACATGGCGTCCCAGTGTTCCATAAAGAACTTCAAATCGTGACTCATCTGACCACAGAACAGTCTTCCATTTTGCCACACTCCATTTTAAATGACCCCTGGCCCAGTGCAAACGTCTGAGCTTGTGGAGCTTGCTTAGAAATGGCTTCCTCTTTGCACTGTAGAGTTTCAGCTGCAACGGCGGATGGCACAGTGGATTGTGTTCACTGACAATGCTTTCTGGAAGTATTCCTGAGCCCATTCTGTTATTTCCTTGACAGTGGCATTCCTGTTTGAGGTGCAGTGACGTTTAAGGGCCCGGAGATCACGAGCATCCAGTAGAGTTTTACGGCCTTGACCCTTACGCACAGCGATTGTTCCAGATTCTCTGAATCTTTTGATGATGTTATGCACGGTTGATGATGATAACTTAAAAGTCTTTGCTATTTTACGCTGGGTAACACCATTCTGGTATTGCTGCACTATCTTTCTGCGCAACAATGGTGGAATTGGTGATCCTCTTACCATCTTGGCTTCTGAGAGACACTGACACTCTGAGAAGCTCTTTTTATACCCAATCATGTTGTCAATTGACCTAATTAGTGTTAATTGGTCTTCAGCTGTTCGTTATATGCTCAATTTCCTTTTTCCAGCCACTTATTGCTACTTGTCCCAACTTTTTGGTGATTTGTTGACACTGTGAAAATTTGAATCAACATATTTTTCCTTTAAAATGTTACATTTACTTAGATTAAACTTTTGATTTGTCATCTATGTTCTATTACGAATAAAATATTGACATTTGCCATCTCCACATCATTGCATTCAGTTTTTATTCACAATTTGTTTAGTGTCCCAACTTTTTTGGAATCCGGTTTGTACTACAATATATTAATTTAATTGATTTGTATTGTTGTATATTGTTGTCTGTACTCTGTAGGTTGTTTGTGTAGAGCAGGTCTCTCTTGAAAATGAGTCCTCATGACTCAGTGAGGCTAACCGTATAAATACAGGAAACCCCCGACCTACGGCGCCCGCGACCTACGGCAACCTGGACCTACGAACGAGCCAATTTTAAAAAATGCCATCGAGGTACGGCAGAAAGTTCATGACCTACGAACGAACCAAGTTAAAATATATAATCAAGCTACGGCATATTGATGCACGACCTACGAACGAGCCCTATTACAAGTATATAATCGAGCTACGGCGTAACTGCGTCAGTACGGCAAGCGGCCAGGTGGGGGAGGGGATTTCCTTGGCTGTTGTTTGTTGGGCATGGGCATGACACTGCGCATGACAGTGGAAAAGTACCGCCAGCGAGAGGGGGGGGCTGGGCTTCCGGCGGATGTACACACAGCCGCAGTGCACCTGGCGGCGGAGGGATCCGTACAGGTAAAGCGGTACTATTTAAAGGGCTGCAGCCATTTTGTCCGTCCTGGTGGATAGTTACGGCGAGAGTGAACATACAAAAAACGAACAAACGAACAACGAACAAACGAACAAACAACACAATGAACGAACAGGTACCGTATTCTCCGGTGTATAATACGCACTTTTTTTGCTCATTTGAATATCCTGCGTATTATACACCGGAGCGTATTATCTATGGATTTTTTCCCATATTTTTAGACCCATTTTTAGCTCTGATTCGCTGTTTTTCATTTTGGCCAAAAATGGTGCAGTACCAGTTTTGGCCGCTATGGGCGCTAATGCGCCCTGTAGTCTGTTTATTCAAACTGTTTAAATTCATGCTGAATAGCAAATGTTATTCCAAAATGTTATTCATGAAGGATTTCTCTTCTCAAACCTGCAGTGAAGATTCAGTGACACTGTTTATCTCATTTTAGTTTGAGCTCAGGACAATCTCCTCAGAAGAGACTTTTGTTTTTGTCCTAATTAATAATCAGATGAACAATATCTGTTTTTGCTATTATCATTAACATAGGTCCCATATGTGATGCTTTAATGACGTTGTTTTAACCAAACCAACAGGTTAACAGTGTTGTGTGTAGTGTTAAGATCAGTTTTTATCATAAAATGCTGACATCTGAAACTAACACTTTATCTTTCTGACAATTTGTAATGTTTGATTCAAATTAAAAGTAATAAAAGTATTACTGTCCCTTCAGGAATAACTCACAAAAAGTTCATTACTGAGAGCGATCAGAGAAATGTTTCTGAGGTCACGGTTGCATCACTGCAGTTTCAATGGGTTTGGCGCCATCTAGTGGCCATAAAAAAGACTGTCACGGCAGCGCGTATTATACACCGAAGCGTATTATCTAAGGGTTTTTCTGATTTATTTCCAAAAATATGACAAAGCGTATTATACACCGGAGCGTATTATACACCGGAGCGTATTATACACCGAAGAATACGGTAATAAATTTAAATTTAGCATTTTTAGACGAAAGCGAATGTTAGCACGTTAGCATTCATTTGTCAACGTTAGCATTAATTTTTGCTCCTTAAGAATTAGCACGTTAGCACGTCAGCTATTTTCTGATGTTAAAAGCTGCACTTTGAGAAGTGTTGATGTTTCATTGTTGACATCATTTGCTGATGTGAGTTCCTGCTGATTTGCTGCAGTTCTGATGTTAAGTTACTGATGTACAGTTACTGTGTGTGTTTATGGATGAATGTGTGGTGTAATGTGTTAGATAAGTGTTTGTAAATAAAGTTCTGTGCATGTTTATGGCCCAGTATGTCTGCTTGTTCAGTCTCATGCCGATAAATATGTGTGCGGGGCTCCGTTAGCGTTAATTCCGCGACCTACGAACGAAACCAGGACCTACGAACGGGACGCTATTTTCAGCTCCTACCTACGGCAGAATCGAGCTGCGAACGGTCCTTAGGTCCGGAACTCGTTCGTAGGTCGGGGGTTCCCTGTATAGGTTAAATAAAAAATAAAATAACTGCTTCAGAAGAACAGAATATAAATTAATTATTTTAACGTTAACATCGTATACTGTATTTTCCTGTGTTTAACTAATGGGGTGTAACGGTACACTAAAATCACATTTCTGTTTGGTTCAGTTTCAAGGACGGCTCGGTTCGGTTAATTTTCGGTACAAAAAAGAAAAAATAAAGACTTACAAAATGTTTATTTAGAAAATATGCCAAGTAAACAATACGTTGGTATAAAAATAAATTAAAGCAACCCATTTTGATGATATTTTAAATAAATAGTAAATTGTAAACTATAAATAGTAAATTGTAAACACTTTACAATAAATAAACTATACTAACAATAATAAAAATCGTAATAAATACAATAACAGAATCAGAACAATAAGCAGCAACAGACCGTTTACAATCTAACTAATCAAGTCTTCAGTTTTTGTCCAAAAAGACCAACTTGTCCACATTTTCTGCTAAAGGCACAGATCTAGTTGCAGTGAATATCTCCAGTGGTGGAGAAAATCATCTCAATAACAACAGTAGCAGCAGTGGTCTTCTTGGACCTGCTCCCTTCCCACCTGTCCATGGAAAAGTTCAGAGTTCAGTCATCATAGACTTCTTAGCTGCAGGTGATTTCTGGTGGATTTCCCTGGAGAGGAAAACTCAGCTGCTATCGCTGTCCCAGACTGGAAATAAAACACAAAGGGGTAAAAAAAAAAAAAAAAGGGTTATTAATAAGATTACAACTTAAAATAAATAAATAAATAAAATTAAAAACCGGATTCCAAAAAAGTTGGGACACTAAACAAATTGTGAATAAAAACTGAATGCAATGATGTGGAGGTGCCAACATCTAATATTTTATTCAGAATAGAACACAAATCACAGATCAAAAGTTTAAACTGAGAGAATGTATCATTTTAAGGGAAAAATATGTTGTTTCAAAATTTCATGGCGTCAACAAATCCCAAAAAAGTTGGGACAAGTCCATTTTTACCACTGTGTGGCATCCCCCCTTCTTCTTACAACACTCAACAGACGTCTGGGGACAGAGGAGACCAGTTTCTCAAGTTTAGAAATAGGAATGCTCTCCCATTCATGTCTAATACAGGCCTCTAACTGTTCAATCGTCTTGGGCCTTCTTTGTTGCACCTTCCTCTTTATGATGCACCAAATGTTCTCTATAGGTGAAAGATCTGGACTGCAGGCTGGACATTTCAGTACCGGATCCTTCTCCTACGTAGCCATGATGTTGTGATTGCTGCAGAATGTGGTCTGGCATTATCTTGTTGAAAAATGCAGGGTCTTCCCTGAAAGAGATGACGTCTAGATGGAGCATATGTTGTTCTAGAACCTGAACATAGTTCTCTGCATTAATGGTGCCTTTCCAGACATGCAAGCTGCCCATGCCACAAGCGCTCATGCAACCCCATACCATCAGTGATGCAGGCTTCTGAACGGAGCGTTGATAACAACTTGGGCTATCCTTGTCCTCTCTGGTCCGGATGACATGGCGTCCCAGTGTTCCATAAAGAACTTCAAATCGTGACTCATCTGACACAGAACAGTCTTCCATTTTGCCACACTCCATTTTAAATGACCCCTGGCCCAGTGCAAACGTCTGAGCTTGTGGAGCTTGCTTAGAAATGGCTTCCTCTTTGCACTGTAGAGTTTCAGCTGGCAACGGTGGATTGTGTTCACTGACAATGCTTTCTGGAAGTATTCCTGAGCCCATTCTGTTATTTCCTTGACAGTGGCATTCCTGTTTGAGGTGCAGTGACGTTTAAGGGCCTGGAGATCATGAGCATCCAGTAGAGTTTTATGGCCTTGATCCTTAAGCCCCCGGCAGAGCTCAGCGTACAGGCAGTACGCCACACTACGCCGTACGTACGCAGAGGCACAAGCGTAGCCCCGCAGGGCACGAACGTGCAAAGCTCAAATTTTACGACCGCGTACGCGATGCGCGTTGTCTCACCATAAATTGCCCGGCGCCGGACTGTTTTGTATGTTACTCAAATGAATTAAATTCCCCTTATTCATCGCTGATCAGGACTTTTGTTTTGTTTTTTTGCCAAACGTCAAGTAATCGCTTCCTGCTCCGCTAACTCCATGACTGAAATGAATGAATTTGTCACGACTCATGTCCTACCTGGCTGCGCGACGTTCTAAATATTTCCTGGTGGGCTGTGGGCTGCAGGACCAAGGCTACCTGTTTTTATTTTTTAGAACTTTTTATTAAAGGTTCACTATGTAATTTCAGCAGGACGCTGGGACTTAGAAAAATTTTCATCAGGTAAAAGCATTCTGCTTCCTCCCCTCAGAGCCATATATGACTCTGAGGAGGAGCCACAGTCCGTTCTCTGTTGAACTTGAGTTCTGCAGCTCCGCCCCCTGCTGTGTGTCCGCACGGAGCGCTTCAATATTCTGTGATTATATGTTAATAAAACATTTTAAAAATATAATAAAACCATGGAGCACTTGTCCAACAACACAAAAACCAGCAGAAATCATCAGAGCTTCACGAAGCCACGTTGGACATGATTTAATTCGCTCGTGACTTCCTCTTTCTGTCAGTGCAGGTCTGGAATGTTCCGCCCCCACTACATGTCCTGTCTGCGCTGCGAAGTTCTGTGATCATATGTTAATATAACGTTCTAAAAAATATAATTAAACCATGGAGCACTTGTCCAACAACACAAAAACCAGCAGAAATCAGCAGAGGTTCACGAAGCAACGTTGGACATGATTTAATTCGCTCGTGACTTCCTCATGTCTGTCAGTCGATGTCTGGTATGTCTGGAATGTTCCGCCCCCACTACATGTCCTGTCTCTGCGCTCCGAAGTTCTGTGATTATATGTTAATATAACGTTCTAAAAAATATAATAAAACCATGAATCACTGGTCCAACAACACAAAAACACCTGAAATCAGCAGAGCTTCACCAGCCACTTTGGACATGATTTAATTCGCTCGTGAGTCGTGACAAATCAATTTCCTCATTCCTGTGAGTGAAGGATGAAGCGATCACTTGACTTTTGGCAAAAAAACAAAATAAAAGTCCAGCTCTGGGATGAAGAAGGGATATTTAATACATTTGTGTCACATACAAATCAGTCCTGCATCGCTTTGCAATCCTTTGAATGAGAACGAGCCGCGGCGCTGAGGCTGGGACAGGTGGGGGCGTGGGTTGGGGCGTGACAAACAACTCTGTTTTTATTGGCTGGTCAGTGGTCACTCTGTGTTTTTAGTGTTTTTATAAACGCTGATAGAGAAGCAAGGGGACTGGTTCAAGGGGACTATAGTTTTTTCAGAGATGACTTTGTCTAACATCAGTCTGTCAGTAGATAGTGACAGAGTGAAGAAATATGTTAAAAATATATTGTTAGAAAAGTTAGACTACAATTCAAACTTACATTGTGCAGCTTTAACATATAAAGTTTAGAAACACCGCAGCGGCTGCAGCCGAGCCAGCTCATGCATTTTTTTTGGTCTCCCACTCGACCTGTCAATCAATTGAGTAGGCGTGTCAGCAAATGACCAATCAGCGACCTCAGTTTGTCCCATAGGTAGACGCTCTGCACGCAGCTGCTCAGAATTTGGAGCGAAAACGCGAGCATTTAACGCGAGAACGAAAGCAGAGCTGTGCCAGCGAACGCGTGCGCACAGAATGCGCGCGTAGAGCGGCGTACAGGCAGTACGCTGAGCTCTGCCGGAGGCTTTACGCACAGCGATTGTTCCAGATTCTCTGAATCTTTTGATGATGTTATACACGGTTGATGATGATAACTTAAAAGTATTTGCTATTTTACGCTGGGTAACACCATTCTGGTATTGCTGCACTATCTTTCTGTGCAACAATGGTGGAATTGGTGATCCTCTTACCATCTTAATAATAATAATAATAATGAATTCAATTTATAACGCACTTTTCATTAATGAAAATCTCAAAGTGCTACACGGTGCAACAGAAATTAAATGTCAATAAAACAAGTAATAAAACAAGTAAAATCAATAACAGTATCAACTAAGAACAAAAGTAGAATCATGAGGAGGTAGAGTATGCTCGGTTGAAAAGAAAGGTCTTCAAGCCGCTCTTAAAGTCAACCACAGACTGTGGGACCCTCAGACAGTCAGGAAGAGAGTTCCACAGGCGGGGGGCAGCCACACTGAAAGCCCGGTCTCCCATGGTCCTTAATTTGGTTCTCGGAATGTGAAGGAGATTACTGTTCTGTGACCGCAGCGACCGGGTGGATGAGTGTGGAATAAGAATATCCTTCAGATAATCTGGTGAAGCTCCATGTAAGCATTGATGTGTAATGAGAGCAGTTTTGTACTGAATTCTGTAGGCGACAGGAAGCCAATGAAGGTTATGAAGAATGGGCGTAATATGTTCAAATTTAAATCTTGGCTTCTGAGAGACACTGACACTCTGAGAAGCTCTTTTTATATCTAATCATGTTGTCAATTTGGGACAGCCTGAACCATCACCAATAAATATTACGCGCCTAAAATAATTTGTCCACCCATTTATTGTTTTGGAGCAATTATCCTGCGACACGCTGGCAGATAAGCCAGCTGGTTCTGGTGGAAACGCCCCTTTTTGAGAAGTGTGAAAGGAAGCGCGGAGAGCAGTGGGGGGGTGTCATCTTCAGCTGTTTGGAAGTGTGTACGGTGTGACTTGGATTACCGGAGGGCTTAACTGGATGCAACAAAATTGCTTCTTTTTGAACTGTCTTCTCCCCCACATCGTCGGTAACGTGAGTGAAGCAAACCACCTGTTATTCATCTGCGACCTCTGTGGGTTATTAAAACTTTGTGTGCCGCCGAGCACTTGTTTTGGGACAGAGACTAACTGACGGACTCACGCTCGAGCCACGTTCCTCTTTAAGTTAAGCGATTATTATTGGATGAATTATTGTTTTGTTTGTGTGGATAAATAGTGCCAACAGTGCCAACCTGTTGGCCGCAGCTGCAGCAGGTTTGTTGAACTTTGTGTGCTGCCGAGCACCGTGCTGGTTGTTGTTCTGTGAAATTGATTGGATAATGCTTGAGCCAGTTACTCGTTAAGTTAAAGTATTGCTTGTTACAGTATTATATGAATTATTATTATTTTTTTGTTTGTATCCAGGGGTAAATACACTTGAATTTGTTAAAACATTATGTGGTTGATGGGTTTTTCCATTTAGTGTTAAGGGTGTGATCACATTCTGTGTTTAAGTCAGAGTCAGAGAGTCTTTATTGTGATTTGCACCGCATGTGGTACATGTGATGAAAACGAGATTATGTACACAGGGTCCCAGTTACATCCAACAACAAATGCAAGAGAAAAACAGTAATAACATCTAGAATTAACTAAGAAAAACATCAACTAGTAATACACTAAGCCCTAATATAGTGGAAAAACATCATTATAAACAGCAGCACGAACATGAGTCTGTATGAGCAGATGGTCACAGATGAACACAGCAACAAGAAAACAGATCAGCATCAGCATGATGTGATATTTTGCAGTGTTTATTTTTATTTTATTTTTATTTATTCATTCATGAGTCTAACAGCCTCAGGGTAGAAGCTGTTCCTCAGTCTAGTGGTTCTACATTTGATGCTCCTCAACCTCCGTCCTGAGGGGAGTGGGGCAAAGAGTGAGTGTGCTGGGTGAGTGAGGTCTTTCATGATGCAGGTGGCTCTTTTCCTGCATCTGGAGGTGTAAATGTCTGTGATGGTGGGGAGACTGACTCCAACAGACTTCTGTGCAGCCTTCACCACTCTCTGCAGAGCTTTCCTCTCTGCAACTGTGCAGCCTCCATGCCACACATTGATGCTGGAGCACAGGATACTTTCCACTGCACACCTGTAGAACGAGGTGAGAACTGGGCTGCTCAGACCAGCACGTCTCAGTCGTCTGAGGAAGTAGAGTCTTTAACATCCTTTGTATGAGTTTTGTGTTCAAGGGCAAACATATCAAATTAAATCTCTTACATGTCAGGAGAGAGACCTGGCTGGCACCCCAAACGAAAAGCCTAGATTTCACAAAACTGTTACAAATTGACCTAATTAGTGTTAACTGGTCTTCAGCTGTTCGTTATATACTCAATTTCCTTTTTGCAGCCGTTTACTGTATTGCTATTTGTCCCAACTTTTTGGGGATTTGTTGACACTGTGAAATTTTGAATCAACATATTCTTCCTTTAAAATGTTACATTTACTCAGATTAAACATTTGGTCTGTCATCTATGTTCTATTACGAATAAAATATTGACATTTGTCATCTCCACATCATTGCATTCAGTTTTTATTCACAATTTGTTTAGTGTCCCAACTTTTTTGTAATCCAGTTTGTAATTAAATAATAATAATAATAAAAGAACAGTACCACTTCTTGAACAGTTTTGTTATGAGGTGGTTGAATCTCTCGGTCGTCGTCGTCGTCGTCGTCGTCATCATCATCATCATCATCATCAGGGCTTTAATAAGCTCCAGGGCTTGTTGACAATATCAGTTTTAATTTTTTCATAAAGTGCTGAACTTTTTGGCTGAAGTGTTGACGTGATGGATGTCGTAGTGAGGCTCAAGAACTTTAAAGCCGACACAACAACATTCAGACGTAGATCCAGAGCTTTAAAAACTCCTACACCTTGTGTTATTGCTTCTGGACCGATCTGAATTACCTGATGAAGGTTGTTTAAATGCTGCTGCTGCTATCAGTGTTTGCAACAAGCTGCTTTTCTTTCTTGTAGAAGACGTTCACGTTCGGATGATGTCGTTTCAAGTGCGTTAACAAGTTAGACGTGTTGCCTGCTGCAGATCCAATCTCCGTGAAACAACATTGATGCACAGCTTTGGGTTTGTTCACGTCTTTTAACAAGAAAGCCATAACGTTCCCAAACAGGAGACCGCAACAAGATGCTAGGCTGCTAATGCTGCGCGTGCTGCATGATAATAGTGCCGTGCTGAAACACGCCTAGGAGATTTAGTTCTGCGGCACATAATCTCTCGTTAATAAAATTTAATGAGTGTAAAAACAACTGAAACGGTACGCACGTGGACCAAACCGAACATGCCATACCGAAACAGTTCAATACACCCACGTGTACGTTACACCCCTAATAACTACATAAACTGAACTTTATGTTGGAATGAGCATATCATGAACTGATTAAAACCCAAATCACCTGTTAATACCAATTTTATCATTATCTGAATCCTGACTCTCCTGTTAAAGGGAGGGTCTGCCTTATGGTTTCATTTAAAAACTCCACTGTACTTCAAAAGTACAAGAAGCTACTTCTCCCAATTTGACATTTATGATACACTGTACAGTGTCTAGAGTTGTGCATACATACAATATACATATTTTTCAAATTAGGTGCTTACATGGAAGAGTAGACACCAAAGCTGTTGGAGTGACTCGCAGAAGAAGAGGAAGAAGCTGACTGGTCCATGAATGCAGGAACTCCTCCACAAGGTTCAGAACTTGGGGTGGTGAATCTAGAGACATGTAGCAGCAGCAAAACTTTAGGTTTTCTGTCCTGTCCAAAATCCTAGTCATCATCATATACCACAGACCTACTGACAGACAACACCTTCTTAAAAGAGTAATAAGAATAACGCCACAACGTGACATGAAAACACTCATTTCTATTACCTCTGCCAGTGAATCAGTGCTTCAAACGTATCAAATGAGAAAAAGTACAACTTACTCTGGCACAACTTGTTTGATCTGTGGTTTTACGTATCCATCCACTGGTTTTGCTGTAAAATAAAGACACAACATTTAGGCATGAATGTCATACTACTTTCAGTTTTTGCAGAAGTCAAAACTGTGTGATAAAAACGCTTTGTTGAGGTTTTGAGGCAAGCATTTCTGACACATACAATGTGGAGGAGTGTAGTACTTTGAGAAGACCTCATCTTTGGGCCGGTCGGGGTAAAGAAACAGTAGATGATTCAAGTCACTGATGCGGTCAGCCAGGGAGCGAATAGAGAAGTCTTTTGTTGTGTACGGCAACAGATTCCAGACCAGTCGTTCACCTTCAGAAATATACGTAGATAAGATTACAGTCAGTAGTGGTAGGTGGATCGATCCAAATATTGATAATATTGATACCAACATGCATATTGATATTGATCAATACCAGTGTAATGAGATCGATAATTTAGCTTCAGTTTCTCTCCTGTATGCACTGCTGTGGTTTCATCAAAGATGCGAGCCGACTGTGTAAGTGCTGCTCCTGTCACAGCACAGGGCTCACAGAAAAGCTTCTGGGAACATTTCTTTAACTCAAGACTTTGGAGGTTGTTTTGTTATTTACACTTTATTTATTGTAGTTTCACTACCGTATTCGTCGCTGTATTATACACTCCCGTGTATACTACGCTTTGACCAATTATTGCCAATAAACCAGAAAAAACGGTACATAATACGCTTCGGTGTTTAATACGCATCTATTATGCGTCACCGCTACGCGACGCGTCAGCGCCTCGTTTGCCCTGCTTAAAATGGCGGCCACAGAAGCGAGCGAGCACCAAAGCACTTCACAAGAAAACACGGTAAAAACAATTATTTCTTTGCGCGAAAAAAATATATTTCTTAGCTGACTTTATAGCACACGGGCTCCTGAGCTTAACCAAATGTGTAATCAGCTGGTCTGAGCTGGATTTTAAAAAGTAGTTTGCCGATTTGCATGCACGGACGCTTTATTTCTTTAAATTTAGCTAAATAAACGCTTAAAAAATATATTTCTTAGCTGACTTTATAGCACACGGGCTCCTGAGCTTAACCAAATGTGAAATCAGCTGGATTTAAAAATCCGCGGTGTGGTTTATGAGTTACGGTATCTTGCTAACAAAAACAGCGAACCTCACAGCTAAATGCAGCTACATCCAGAGCAGGGGCGGGCAGCGACAGAGTCAGTCCGACCAGAGGAGGCTTTTTTCGGACACATGAGCTAGAAACGGTCTGGAAGTGGCCCTCCTCTTCCTCTTCGCTCTCTGAGTCCTCTGCTGCTG
>JBBPBX010047433.1:12623-26161 GCA_038048925.1 Garcialebias charrua | reverse complement strand
ATATATACAGGTAGTCCCCGACTTGTGACGGAGTTCCGTTCCTGTGCTGCGTCGTAACCCGAATTTCGACGTAAGTCGGAACATACGTCCAAACTGCACCTTATACGTACAGTACTGTATTTTACCAAGAACTTAGCCTATCCTAACACAGTACCCTACATAATTATCAAAAAACACATACATTTGGGAGCCATAATGAAGGAAAAAAAGAGTTAACAACCTACTGGAATGCTGGTGAAGCCTTTTCCTCCGTTCCTCTGTCCCTCCTCAGTATTCGCCATTCGTTTACGTCGTAAAACCACCGTCCATAAAACAGCTACTTTTCCACAGCTGCTGCCTGTCCAGCCTGGTCCAACAAGTGTCACGATCCGCGCAGGGGCTGGATTCGCTGGACGCCAGGGCCGGTTCTAGCTGGAATCTGGACCGGCCAGTGCGGAAGGAGGGACCCATATGAGGACCAGATGGCTCGGAGAGACAAAAATGACAATTAGTGAACTGCACTAAGATCACATCTGATACCCACGTCTGATACCAAAGCAATGATGTGTAGATGTTTTTGGTAGTCTTACACTGCATATTCTACAAAAATATATTATGTACGGTATGCAACAGCCAGCAATATTGTATTTACTCAGTATTTCCACCAAAAACTTAAATAAATAAGCCATGGATATATAGCTGTAACCAGAAGGATAAGAAAAATAAGCAAAAGCAATCCCTGTCCCAAGTTTGTGTAAACTTATTGTGTGAAAGTTTATGAAGTATTCACACTACTGTATTGTGATCAATTGCGCTTCTGCACATTTTAGGCGCGATTCTCATCCTGCACTTTTCAAGTTATTTCAACAAATCATAAATCAAAACGTTCAGCTCTTTCAGGACAATTCTACTATTTGACTTTTGGTATTGGTGCAACTTTAGTTTTTTTTAAATATTTAGCCTTTTTTGTCTTTTTTTCCTCATAGAAAATGAATTGACCTGTAGTTCATTTTACAATCCCTTAAATCTTTAGATGTTTACAGTCTTTTACTGCTCCTTTCACATTTTGTTCTGCTTCAGCTTCTTTCAGCTTCCTTGTGCAAATTTAAACTTCTTTCAGATGTTTTCAACAAATTTTGGCTCTTTTCAGCTGTTTTGTGCTCCTTTCAAATTATTTCCGCTAACTGCAATATTTTTGTGCTTCGTCTTACTTCTTTCTGCAAATTTCAGCCTTTTCTACTATTTCAGCTACTATAGCTGTTTTAAGCATTTTAAGCTAATTCCACATTTTTTGCACTCATTTAAACTTTTCTCAGCCTAATTCAGCTGTCTCCACGTCTTTCTTGTAATTTCAGCTTATTTCTGTTTTTGTTTTTACTTCAGTTGATTTTAGCTCATTTCAGCTTTTTTTCAGATAATTTCCACTTTTTGTTGCTCATTTTTGCTTCTTTCAGCCTAATTGGGCAAACATGTTATTTTTGCTTCCTTCTGCTAATTTAAGCTTGTTCTACCTTTTCAGCTACCCCTTTAGCTAATTTTAGCAGTTTTCTTATAAATTCAAGTTTTTCATGATAATCTCCACTACTTTCAGCCTTATAACTTATTTTAGCTTGTTATGCTCCTTTCGGGGGTTTTCCTGCTACTTTTGGTTATTTTAGCTTTAGTTATTTTCATACTAATTTTAGCCTTTTCAGCTAATTTCACAATTTTCAGCTCATTTCTTTTCTGCTTCATTCTGGTAGTTGAAGCTAGTTTAATCTTTTTCTGCGTTTTCAGCTACTTTTCAGCTTTCTTTTTGCTAATTTCAGCTTTTTTAAAGCCAATTTCCTATTTTTGCGCTCATTTCTGCTCATTTCAACCTAGTTCAGCAAATATGCGTTCTTTCTGCTTTCTTCTGCTAAATTAGGCTTGTTCTTCCATTTCAGCAAAACTGCTGCTGTTTTTTTCAGCAATAAGCACTCACACTGCATTTTTGCAAGGAATGCAGTTTCACTAGTTTTGCCATTACAGTACATGTACAGTACTGTGTGATTTTTGGGATTGTGTTGTGTATGTGAGGTTCATAGGAGATTTCAGAGTTGATGCATTTATGACAGATGCAGGGTTTGGCTGGTCTGCGTAAATAAACAAGGTTGTTGCATTGTCTTCTAACATTTACGGATCTCAATAGGCCATAAACATTAATGCAAAATTAGTACAGCGTTTGGTATCACAAACTCAAATTGGACTAATTCTTCCACTTGAGAGGATTTTTGTTTGTTAATCCTGTTGTATCAACTATTTGATCTGTAAAACTGCGTCATCAGCTTTGATTCAAAGCAACGACTTCATCCATGTAGATGTTGGGTGGGCATTTATGCTCGGATGGATTTATTCTGATTGTCTTTTTGTCTTGCCTTTTGCTTTTCTGTTTTTATTTCCTAAACTCACACCATCTCTGTTCCGCTGACTTTATTCTACATATTCCCCTAAAATATCACCCCTCTTTTCCTTCTCCTCCCACTCTTGTTGGCTCTTAAAACCACACATCTATTTTCCGTTTATGTCCCCTCTCAAAGCAGCCTGCCCTAATCCATCCTTCTTCTCCTCCCCACTTACTCACTTTCTGTCTTTTCTCTATACTGTCCCTCCATCGTTTTCCAGCTTGTGCTAATGAAGTGCTCCTCTCTCTGATTCCCCTCCAAATCCGTTCTCTACCTTTCTGTCCTCCGCTTCTCCCTAAATCCTCATTATTTTTTTCCACGGCCTGTATCCTTCCTTCCTTCTTCGCTCCCTTCTGTCCTAGGCTCTTGTTCTCCCTGACAACAAAATGGATTATGTAATCTACATCTTTGGGTATTAGTTATGCAAATTCAGACAGTTTTATTTACATATGTTTTTCTCTCTCCCTCCCCCCCACCCCCACTCTCACACTTTAAAACTGATGTTTTTTCCTCCGTGCCCCTCACTTTGTTTTTCCTCATTATTTCCTTACTTTTACCATACTCCTCACTATTTTTCTTTTCTTTTTATACCTCCTCTCCTCCTTCTCTCCTCCTTTTCCTGTTCTTCCTCCACAAACATCTGTTTTCATTCTTTTGCTTATTGTTTTCGCCTCCTTTTCCCTCCCCACTTGATTTATAATAACCCCGTTCTCTTTATTTCCCTTCTGCACCCCTCCGTCCATCCATCACTTTCTCCCCGCGTTTCCCCTCCCTCCTCCCTCCCCCCTCCAGCCACCAGCGGTCTTGAGGCAGAGAGTGGAAGGCGTGGCGGTGGCAGCAGCAGCAGCAGCCACGGCGATGGCAACCACAGCGGCGGCGGCGGCGGAGGCAGCAGCAGCATCAGCACCGCGGCCCATTTCAGGTCTCCATGGCAACAGAGCGTGAACGTGTTCGGCTCGTGGAGCAGGCCAGAGTGTGTCGAGGAGCTGCACCAGCAGGCGCAGCTCAACCTCCAGAGCCTGCTGCAAGGTAAGGATGGGGACGCAGGAGATGAAGGACGGATGCGTGGAAGGATGGAGGTGGGAAAGAAAGGTGTGTGTGTTGGGCTCGGAGCTGCGTTGAGTGGGTGGGACAGGCGTCGAGCCTGCAGGGGCGGCTTGGAAAGTGTTTACATGTGTGGCATTGGACTGCGCTGACATGAGTGTGTGACGCCACCTTAACCATGCAGATATGCAGTGTGTGTTTCCATCTTTTTATCATGTGTTTATCTTGTACGGTGATGTGTGTGTGTGCGCTGGCTCAGAGAAACACTGCTGAAGGTGTGTGTTCACCTTGCAGCGTTGGATTTGATTCAATTGAGCGCGTGCTTCAACAGAACGTGCTCTGTTGATGTGGTTTGGTATATTTGGGTTCTTCTCTGTGTGTGTGTGCAAGTGTGTGTGTGTGTGTGTAAAGGATGTGTGCCCCTTTTTTTTTAAAGGTGAAATTCTGTCGTTTTAACAATAATCTCTTGTTTATGGAAGACGCCACTTCGTCTTGTCATCATCCTGTGTGTGTTTGAGGGAACGAGGCTTCCAGTTTGTTTCCAGCTCTCAGTCTTCTCGCTCTCACCAGTTGGTTCGTCTCGTTCGTGTTCTGTCTCCCGTCGTGTGACTCATGCTGTCTTCTTTGCCTTTCCTCGTCCTCTCCAATAAAATAATAACAGCTGGACGGGTGGAGGGGGTGGATGTTTGGGTGGTTGTGGTGGGGTAACCGGCAGCGTGACAACCTTCATCGCTTGTGAAAAAGTGGCTGAATGAATGAATCCCTCAACACTAAAGTTCATTACGTATCATCACACATTCAGTCATATCGTCCCAGGTGAGAGTGTCGCTTTAATGGATGTCTGTGTTCTGAAGCAGAGTAATAAAAATAATATAAAAGCCCCCAAAATATTGCTAAATCTTTGGGTTTGTCAGTTTAGCTGGTGGAAACAAGTGGAAGAGTAAAACAAGGCTGACGGCTGACTCCATTAAAAAACATATAAATATATTGGAACTTTAACAACAAACTGTTTTTTTTTATTCCGATTGTCTTACCAAATACGTTTTTTAAGCTTGCACTCTAATAAATAAAACTAGCATTTAATTAAAATTATTGGTGCAACAAATTTACACTCAAAAATATTGAGTAGATTAGAAAACCAGTCAAATCTTTTAAATATACTTGATCAATTGCATACCTACAACTAAAACAAATTAAGTCAGCGTAAGTAATGGCAGCTTGTTAAAGTAATAGAGAAAATTGTATTAACTTTACTTTAACTTTTGCTTTGTACTAGCCACTTACCTGTAAGTTTTACTGATGCCTCCTCAGTGGGTTTGTGGCTGTCTGTGTCTGACCGTACGGTTGTTGAGCAGATTCAAAAGAGAGAGGATATCCCATGATGCCGCATGTAGATCCCACGTGTAATAATCTCACATTTGGCTTAAACTTTTGAGTTGTTGTGGAAAATGAATAATATTGATTTGATTACGTAATAATTTCAGTCTATGATACTAATAAATATAGTTACGGTACCTATTTCTCCATTATTTTCAGTCAGTTTCAAACAAAATATTAAGTAAATGTAAGAAAGATATTTTGTGAACAAGTTACTTAAGATTTTATCTTAAATAACTGTAAAAAAAAAAAGACCTTAATCCAACACAAAAACTAGGTTCAATTTTTAAACATTTATTTCAGTATACACAACTAAATAATCAGTTATTTGATATTCAGAGATTTTATTAAGGTCAAGTAACTTATAAATATAGTGATATTTACTAAGCCTCTGAAGGACTTTTTAGAGTGATTACTGTAACTTTGTGATAGTTTGTGCTGTCAGAAAAAAAAAACTTTCTGACAGCTGTGAACTTTCACTCTACAGCATTATAGGTGTATGACAGCAGCCTAACTCCTGCTGGTTCATGAATCCTGTGAAACAGCTCCTCTGTGCCCCTTCTCCCAAACAGACAAAGGTGAACATTGCTGGCTCTTGACAAATGTGGGACATTTAGGTTTCTCATCCCTTCTTATGCAGGACGCGTACAGGATGGGCAAAATCTGGGACTGTCCCGCCTCAAATCGGGACAGTTGCAAGTACTGTACGATGGTTGTCCAAGACAAGAATAGGTTGTCTCGGACATTGAATGTTTGTTTCTCTACTATAAGCTGCCTCCAAAGGCGTTGCAGAGAATTTGGCAGTACATCCAACTGGCCTCAACTGCAGACTAGCCCTGGGTCTCTACATCCAGCATCATCACCTCCAGGATCATCTGAGACCAGCCACCTGGGCAGCTGCTGCAACAATCAGTTTACATAACCAAAGAATTTCTGCCCAAATTGTAAGAAACCATCTCAGGGTGGCTCAGCTGCATGCTCATTATCTTAATCGAGGTCTCCACCTGACTGCACTTTGTTGTTGTAACTGAGTTGAGTGGGCAAATGCTCACATTTGATGGTGTATGGCAGGTTGGACAGGTGTTCTCTTCCCTGGATGAATCCTGGTTTTCCCTGTACAGGGCAGATGGCAGACTGCGTGTATGGCCATGTGTGGGTGAGCGGTTTGCTGATGTCATTGTTGTGAATCGAGTGACCCATGGTGGTTGTGGGGTTATGGTATGGGAAGGCGTATGTTACAGACAGCAAACACAGGTGCATTTTATTGATGGCATTTTGAATGCACAGAGACATTGAAGTAAGGTAAGATATTGAGATCCAGAGGCCCATTGTTACACCATTCACCCATGACCTCATGTGCACAATAACGTGCAGTGTTGCAAGGATCTCAATTCCTTGAAGCAGAAAACATCTCAGTTATTGCACGGCCATCATATTCACTGGACATGTCACCCATTGAGCATGTTTGAGATGCTCTGGATTGGCGTATGCAACAGCGTGTTCCAGTTCCTGACAACATCCAGAACTTCACAGCCATTGAAGAGAAGTGGACCAACCTTCCACAGGCCACAGTCAACAACCTGATCAACTCTGTGAAGGAGATGTGTTGAACTGTGTGAGGCAAGTGGTGGTCACACCAGATACTGGGTGGTTTTCTGAGGCCCCCTCACCCCACTGGACCCCTCAGTACAATAAAACTGCATGCATAAATTAGGATGCACCGATCCACATTTCTCACTTCCGATCCGATACCGATACTTATTAACTCAGTATCGACCGATACCGATACTTTCCCGATCCGATACTGTTCAGGTATTTGACTCTGTATAATGGAACTTTTGCACCCAAACTATTCATTTTAACATTGTGTGAGATAAACCCAATGAAGACACTCTTAAGCCTTACAATAGGGAACCCCCTATTGTAAGGCTTAAGAGTGTCTTCATTGGGTTTATCTCAGACAATGTTAAGAAGGGCAGTCACAGAATGTGATTGAACACAAGTGCTCTTTGAAACTGGATCGGAAAAGTATCGGCAGGTTTGATCCGATACCCGATACTTAAATAATGCTGGTATCGGATACCGATACTGGATCGGATCTGCCCCATCCCTAGCATAAATATGCACACATCGCTTTACAATCTTAGACTTTTTTGGAATTATTTAAAACAAGTTATTTGTTCGATTAAACTTCAATAATCTGATGCATTTTTTGTAGAATTAGTACTTACGACCAAATTAAAATTCCAAATAAATTCCAGGTTGTAAGGTAAAAAGTATACAATGAGGATTGAATACCTTTGAAATTCACCATACATGAAATAAAATGAACATAACAAACAAAAAGTTTTTCTTCTCACTAGTAAAATGTTTAAAAAAAAAAACAATTAGGTAACAACAATTAATCAGAAAGGAAACACATTTCCTGCCTTCAAGGTCTCAGCAGGCTGAGGGAGCATGCAAAGCAGTTTTGCTTGTGTTGTAGCGCTCATGATGCTCAGAGTTCTGGACTTGTGGGACCAAGTTTATGCATACAGAGGAGAAAGGCTGCCTCTCCAGCCTGCTGTTTTCAGGGCTGCTATCATTTGTGCTTTTCTTGTTTCCCCACTTTTAAGACCAATTAGCATCATATCCCTCTTTGACAATGAAACAGGGTTATTGAAAACAAACTACGGTAGTGTTGAGACATCATTATGTTTTCACAGGTAAAGGTATGGAAACAATCAGTGTTCTCACAGTTTATCCTCTGGAAAACACTGGCTGCATTTTTCAGGAGGTAAAACAAGACAGGATTACAGTATATGTAATTTTGTAAATAAAAGCGCAAATAAAACACATATTGCTGAAATTAAGCATTATATTTGATATAAAGGATATTCTAGATCAGGGGTGCCCACACTTTTTCAGCATGCGAGCTACTTATAAAATGACCAAGTAAAAGTGATTTATCTACTATCCATCTACCATTATGTTTTTACCCGCTTCTTCCTTTTTGGGTCATGGGGGTTCACTGGTGCCCATGTCCAGCCACCACTGTGTGAGAGGCGGGGGACACCCTGGACCGGTCTCCAGTCCATCACAGGGACACAGAAACAAAAACAAAAAAACACCTAGGGATAATTTAGAGTTACAAATCAGTCTAACATGCATGTTTTTGGTCTGTGGGAGGAAACTGGAGTACCCGGAGAAAATCCACGCACGCACGGAGAAAACATGCAAACTCTACCCAGAAAGGCCCCTGGACTGGGATTTGAACCAGGGTAACCTGTTCGCTGAGAGGCAGCAACTCTACCAGTTGCACCACCATGCTGTCTTCTATCTACTATAAAAAGACAAAACATAATAGTGTCACATCTGTAGACTCATTCAATCGCAGTGAAAAACCCTCGCAGTCCGTGTTATCCTTCCAAAGTTGCTGGGTCAAATCCTCCTTCACCTTTTTCTTTCTCAGCTCGCTATTTGGAAGCAAGTCAGTGTTGAAGTTTTTATGAACAGTCCGAAAATGCTGCTCTACGTTTCCCTTCTTTGGAACAGCCATGGTAGACTGGCAGATAAGGCAAACACACTTAATATGATGTGAAAAAAGTCCTCCTTCCATTCCGTATGGAAATGGTTGTTTTTTTGCTTCTTTCTTGTTCCAGATCCTTAACTCATTTTATACCTTTCTTGAGTTTAGAAGAAATAAACTGGAGGTCATTCCTAGGCAATTCAGTAGCTTGCTAGTTTTTGGCATGGTTGTATGCACATGCGTGGTGACCTGTGTGTCAGAAAAGGTCCGGTCTCAGATTGGCTGTCCTGTATGTCAGTCAAGTAACACATTTTATATTGAGGATGGATGATAGGCTTACATCCATTTTTTATGCCATGCGATCTGCCCATATTATCTTTGCGATTGACCGGCAGATCGTGGTCGATGTATTGGTCATCCCTGATCTAAAAGATTCTAGACTTGTGAGTAGCTGATGTGGTGTTCATTAACATACAACTATTTCCCAATCATCTGCTGATTTCAGGCTAATATTTTTCCAGACATTTTCCATCCCTCCATCCATTATCTTTTATCCAGTTCTTTGTTTTAGGGTCATGGGGGTCACTGGTGCCCATATCCAGCTAAAACTGTGCAAGAGGCAGGGTACACCCTGGACAGGTCTCTAGTCCATCACAGAGACACATAGAGACAAACGAGACAAAACCATTCACTCTCTCACTCACACCTAGAGACAATTTAAAGGCACCAATCAGTTTAACATGCATGTTTTTTGGTCTGTGAGAGAAAGAGTACCGGTACCCATAGAAAACCCACACATGCAAGGAGAGAACATGCAAACTCCACCCAGAAAGGTTCTGGGCCTGGATTTTAACCGGCAACCTTCTCACTGAGAGACAACAGTTCTAAAAAAAAAGAGCCATTGTGCCACCCCAGAAATTCTCATAGGAGTTAATAAAAATCAGTCCTGTTTGTTAGCACTACCTAATATTCTTGACTCTAAATTAAAGTTGCAAATAGATTGATTGATTGATTGATGTTTATTCATTCATTTTAAAGAACAATACAAGACAGTTTCATCAGATACAAGAATACAAGTAGGATAAAATGAAGGGAGCAGAAAGAAGACGAAATCTTATTATATCTGCCCCTATTTCACAGTTTGTTCAACCAATGATAACCTTAGAATAGAACAAATAGAATAGAATAGAACAAATAGAAGTCTAGACATGTGACACCCCTTCAAAAGTCCGTTTGCCATAAGTGGTTGCTGGTGGGTTTTTTTTTTCATACGACCTTTCTTTCAGCTGCTCCATCCTCCAGGGGTTGCCACAGTGAGCAAATTCACACACAAGATTGTTTTATGCCAGATCAATTCAAAAAGTACTTTATTAATCCCAAAGGGAAATTAAATGTAGTTGTAACTCATTATCCTTGTTTCGTTAAGAAATGTTATAGATGCAGATGGCTGTAGGCAGGAAGAATCTCTTGTAAAGGTCCGTTCCACAGCAAATCCAAAGAAACTGGCTGCAGATCCTGTCTGATCCGTCCACCCAGACTTGGCTGGCCTTTTGGTACCCCTGGGCTGCAGGACTGCCCAATGCCAGGCAGAACTTGACTCAGAGTGATGACTACTCCTCCCAGCAGCCTGCCGAGCTTTTCATAGCTGTGGACAGCCAGCTGCAGGTGTCGGGATGATCTTGGCCCTTCTGCTGTCACACACCACATTTCCTGCTAGTTCCAGAATCTCAGTGGTCAGGCACTCATGCACAGCTGGCAAGGAGATGGGAATGCATCCACGGAGCCTCCTTTTCAACTTATTTGAAATTTGGGGCTGTAGCTGAGGTATTATTTGAGCTTTTGAGATGTTAATCAGCTTCTCCTGGTTGTAAATAAAAACACCTTGTTGTTATGGTTACGCATCATAACAAATGTCCAACACTAAAAAAAGTTTCAGTAAAAATCCTTCCAACTGCGCAGCGTCTGATACCAGAGGAAACTATCATCAAAAAAAGTGATGTACATCCACCAAAAGAGGAATTAAAGTTTCAAAAAAGCAACATCTCAGAATGAAAGTAACAGAGCTACTCTAACATGCAGCCACCCTGAGCAATGCAATTCTAGAACAAGATGATTTTAGATGCCCTTCCTACAGAAGGGTATTGCTCTCATCCATGAAATAATATTTTTTGAGCTTATGTAGTAAAAACGTGATATTATGTAGTAAAAACGTGATATTATGTAGTAAAAACGTGATAATTATGTAGTAAAAACATGATATTATGTAGTGAAAACGTGATATTATGTAGTGAAAACGTGATATTACGTAGTGAAAACGTGATATTATGTAGTGAAAACGTGATATTATGTAGTGAAAACGTGATTAAGTATAGATGTAGAAACATACTCATCCACATAGTGGCAGTAGTAGGCTTTTTTCCTGCATGGACAACTGGTAAAAAGAGTAAGAACGAGTTCACCCGTACGCTGTTTTTAGCCTGCATGCTAACACGTAATGGCTGACTGTTTGGACAAACACCTTGTTCTGTTTACTTGTCTGAACATCATTGAGGTATGTCAGAAGAACACCAAACCTGTCATGCTCCCTTTGGGTGTGGGTGTGTGTGTGCTGTGTGTTTATACACACACACACACACACAGTACATATACAGCGTACGGGCGAACTTGTTCTTACTCTTTTTACCAGTTGTCCATGCAGGAAAAAAGCCTACTACTGCCACCATATGGATGAGTACGTTTCTACATCTATACTTGTCACGTTTTCACTACAGATCACGTTTTCACTACATAATATCCCGTTTTCACTACACAATATCACGTTTTTACTACATAATTATCACGTTTTTACTACATATTACGTTTTTACTACGTAAGCTCAAAAAATATTTTTCATGGATGAGAGCAATACCCTTCCGTACCTTCCTGACACAACCTGGGCTTGAATCCACAACTTCAGCAATACAAGACCGCCTCACTGACCACCAAGCTACTGCAGCCTATTACGTGTTTTTCACGTAAGAGATGTAAAAAGCATGTCTGACAATAATACTAAACATAATGCATACGGTTACCAAACCTAAATGTTTCAATATTTGTAGACAAAATAAAACAGTTTTAATGAAGAAATTACCGTACTTGGATCGTACAATGTTTTTTGCAATGTCCCCCTAAAAATCTTTTAAAATACTTTTTCCTTCTTCTGCTTCATTTACTGTGCTTCCATCTAAATGTCTCCAGCATCCTTCTCTGTCATACCAACCCTCTGCATATCTTCCTTCCCTACATCCATGACCCTCCTCTGTTGTCTTCCTCTTTTCCTCCTCTGCATGCAGCTCCACATTCAATATCCTTTATCCAACAAAGCCATTGTCCCTCCTCAGCACACGTCCAAACCATTTTAGCCTCGCCTCCATGACTTTAATAATAATAATTTGTCACATTTGTCATCTGTGTATGTTCCCATACTTGACAGACGAAATTGGTCTTCTGCATTTAACCCAACCACCACCAGGTGGTGCAGTGAGCAGCGTAGTCGCGCTCGGGGAGCTGGGAAAATAGATGTGCACTCATAGACATCCCAGGATGGTGTGCCGTGGACGGGGTTCGAACCTGGGTCCTTCGAATAACAAGTCCGATTTTCTGCCACTACACCATCTCCAAACTCACATCTTGAGCTGTCCGTGTATTTTTCCATCCTGTCTGTTTTGGTCACTCCCAGTGAAAAGAGATTAAATGCTCTTGTCCAATTTCTAATAATCCTAACAGTTTAAAACCAGTAAAGAAAAAATGTCCTACTTATCTTCATTTCCACCACATCCAGTTCTGCTTTGTTTTTTGGTACTGCCACCATACTTCATACTGTGTTGCAATCCCTTTTTTTCCCTTAATTTTTGCACTCGTCCTGTCACAAATCACCCGACACGTTCCACTCCACCCTGCCTGCGCTCTCTTGTTCACCTCTTTTGTGTTTTGCTTGATTATTTTGACAGCTGACCCCAGGAACTTGAACACATCCACCTTCACCTCCTCCACTCCCTGCTGCTTGTATTCTGCAACAAATTCTTTTTTGCTTTCAGTAACACCTCTCCAGACTCTCTTCCACCTGCTCTCTACTGCCAATAAAGATCCCAAAACTCTGTAAAGTTGAACATGTAACTCGTAGGGTTAAGGCTAAAATGTAAGGGGCAGGGGTACAAATGGGATACAGTCTCTGGTTATATTTAATCTTTTAAACATGGGTAATTTAGTTTATGAATGTTTTACGGTGTAACACTTTCTTTGTATAAAGAAAGCAAAAAGATCACATGAAAATATATTTTCCCTTCAACTCTTTCTGCTGACAGTTTCAAGATTTAAAGAATACATCAACACAAATATATATAAATACAGTAGCAGCTATTTTTGTGCTACCGGTGCTTCTACAGTACATCATGTTGCTTGTACATCTCTATCCATCTCCGCTCTTTTCTCCACTGCCACTGTGTGTGAGTTTATGTGTGTATTAAGCCTGTGATTGTCTGAGACTGGCTGGCATCTTGTGTGCGATGAAAATAAGATGGATGAAAACAGTCGTGGGTGGACAGCATCAATGGTCGCTCCGAATATGTGCTCTTACCCATTCATCTTTTTTCTGCCGCTTCATTTCATTGCTGTCTTTTGTGTGCTTTTGTGTGCCTTTGACTCCCTTTAAACACACCCATGTGTGTATTCTTCTGTGAGATTTCAGTTTCTACAGCGGTGTCCTGCACTTGGTGTGTCCACCTGTTAGCGTGTGTGTTATATAACTTGGAAATAACCAGCTGTATTTGCTCTCTTTGGCCATCCTCACCATCCGATCCAACTGGCCTCAGATCCATAAAATATTCATATTCTTACCGCTCCTCAACACTCTGCCCTCCATATTTATGAAGCTGGCTGTCTACCTCTGGCGTTAGACAGATATACTGCTCTTTTTTTTTCTGCAGAGATTTATCTCCTTGTGTCTAAAAGATTTATGCAAGATTTATTTTACTGTTGCTGCTGTGTGCGACAGTGTTGCCCTTGACCATCAACACCCTACCAACACAAATGAGCATATTTGGTTTTCAAGAGATGAACAATTTTGTGTTATTTCCTCTTGATTGGATTTGTCTTACACACTAATTTACTATGAAGAGTTAATTTAAATATGGAAAGTATTTTGTTTGTAACTTTTAAATATATATATA